>WBMV01001055.1:361085-431866 GCA_013396655.1 Campylorhamphus procurvoides | reverse complement strand
ACCCTAGCCCAGGCCAGATGTCCCAGCAGACCTGGGTCTGTCTCCCACCACCACCACATATGTCTGGGGGTGGCCTCTGTTCTCAGGCACCACCTCTGGCTTTGCAAAGGCACCACTGCAGTCCTGGCACTGCTTCCCCAGGGGTGCAACTCACAGCTGGTTTTGTGCCCATGCCTGCTTTGCAGATGTTACATTTTCAGAGCAGAATTATCTTTACAAAGAATAAAATGCTTCAGAACAAACTTCTGTCCAGGGTTGTGGTGAAGTCTCCTGGAAGTGTTCAAAAAACATGTGACTGTGGCACCTGAGGACAAGGTTTAGTGGTGACCATGGTGGGGGTGGTGGGTTGACAGTTGGACTTGAGGATCTCAAAGGTCTTTTCCAACCTTAACAGTTCTGTCAAGATACTTCAGTTGGAAAATCCAAACTCATTGCACTTCCCTGTGTTCATTAAGAGCCATGGTCACCCTCCCAAGACAGAAGGCCCTGTTTTATCTTGTCACCACAACCAAACCTTTGTTCTCAAATGTGTCCTGGGACTGTTCTACTGTTTTGGATAAATCCCTTCAGGGATGTCCAGCGTGTCTGAGGCACCGACCTCTCTGTGTGGTGATATGCATTGCTGGGTGAGTTTCCACAATGTCCCACTGCCCTTGTGATTGCCAAGATGTGCAGAGGCTTTGCTGTGGTGTGGGCAGGGTTAATCCATGGGAAATTCAGTGCTGACCCCGAAGGAGAGAAAGGAAACCACCAAGGACAGCAATTTGTCATTCCAGCAAAGCATGGTTTTACCATGGACTGAGTCACACTGAGGCTCCCCAAAGGTTCAAACCCCCAAAATATTGTTGAGCTGAACAACAGGACAAAAGGCCTCACTATTGTTTTTTAACAAAAACATCCAACTGCTCCTTGATTTGTAAAATCATGGCAATCAAGCTCCAAACTTTCATCTACAAAGCTGATGGTTTTTCAGAACCAGCAGGTGAAAGGGGCTCAGAGCCCAGACCTTCTATGCACATCCAGGTAGTGTAAGGATGAGCCAAGGGCTGGGGTTGGGGCAAGAGAGAGGACACAGGACTGTGCCAAAACTACATGGAAGCTGTTTCCCAAAGGGAAAGAAGTTCTGGAAGCAGGAACTGGAGATAGGCAGGCCAGGAGCTGCTCTGTGCATGTCTCTGGTCTAAGTAACAGGAATAATCACAATTAATATTTGAATGCTTGAATTATTGCAAGCAGCAGATGATAATTGAATCATGGAATTCAACACACTAGTCTAGAGCTTCTTGTCAGAGAAATTCAAAGTGTTTTGCAAACATTAAGGAATTAATGTCAGGATCTTCTGCCAAAGGCAAAGCTGAATCAAAGCAGAATTTCCTTAGGCCATTCTACCCTCATACAAACACTTGTGCACATTTTCCAGGGAGGGATGTAGGCGGGAAAACCTCCTGGCTGTGGTGATGGTGCCAACCTGTCATGAACCCACACACTGTTGTTGGGACAAGTTGGGCATCACAAGCCAAGTAGATGCAGAATATCAGATTTAAACCCGCTCTTGAGGTCTCTGCAGCAGGGTGCTCTGCCTTAGTGGGGGCGAAACGGGGTGCTCATGCTCTTTCGGGGGCTGAAGAGTTCTGCGATAAACCTGACCCACCAGTCCCAAAACTATGCACCCCAAGGAAGATCAATGTCTCCTGGCAGAAAGTGTCACCAGGGAGAGTGGGCAAAGCTCCTGACAGGGGAACCAACCAGTGATAGTGCTAAGAACTGTTTTAAAGCTACTGGGCTGACACAGCTGGCCTGGCACATCTGGCTGGTGTTATAGCACATGCTTCATACTATCCAAGTCCATCACTTTGTACTGTCCAAGCCCTGTCCCACCTTTTAATTGGAGGGTCTTCTAACACCCTCTTCTTGGAGAGTGCGCAGAGATTCCTCCCTGGAGGGGATGCCCCTCAAGGTCACTCCTCGAGGCTCAGTGAGAGATTTGCCCACAGTCATTTATTTGGGGGAGTAACATCAATTTCTACTTAATAATTGTTTTTCAAGCTTTAAAACCATTGTGTCAATTTGCTTCAATAAATAGTGCACTCTACTAGTAGTTATATCTACCCATATTGTGCAGGAAAGAATTCTGATCAGGTCTGTCAGGTTCATCATTATCATCATCATCTAATTAAAGAATTTCTTTTAGTCATATTAATATATTTGGGTTACCATCCTTAGTCCTGTGGGACAAAGTTGCATAAAAGCTCAATTGCATCCATATAATCCTTTAGACAACGATCAGTGATCAAATGTGGGACTGCGATTGGATCCAGCTGCACACAGACCCCTCTCCAAGAAGGAGTTTAGGAGGTCAGGGGGTCCTTCCTGGCCCTCCTGACTCAGCAGAAGGCTTGCCCTGCTAAACCTTGTCCAAAGCTCACATCCTGCCTGTGACACTCTCTCTCCCTTTCTCGTAGACTAGAAAACACCAACAATAATTTCACTCACCTCTCATTTCTTTTTTTGCCACCTAATTTCTTTCCAATACACATGATCCTCACTTCAGCTTGGGAAGAGAAGAATTTGCCACATCTGGATGCTTCTGGCCACTTGTTTCTTTGCCTGTCCATGGGGCACCACATCTGGGGAACCAATGGCAGGAGGGGACCCTGCTCTTCACAGGGTGGGAAATACCAGCTGCCTGTTCCTGTTGGAAATGCAAGTGTGACTTTAACAAGGCCAAAGCTTGGCCTTTTCATCCAAGTCTGTAATGCTGATACTTTCCTTTGGAAACAAAAGGTCCAAACGTGGCACTTCAGAGCTCTGCCCTCCCTTCACCCCTACTGGCATCCTTTGGGTTGAGCTGGAAGAGAATCTCCAGGGAAGTGCCCTGCTTGGGATGTTCCAGTCATGATCATTTCCACTTTCTCATTGACAGCCACCTCGGCCCAAAGCATCTCAAATAGCCTCTGCTATCTGTAATTACTTGCTGTTCCTCTCATTCCCAGTGTGGCCCTATCTCTCTTTCCAAGCAAAACTTCATCTGCTTCTTTTGTGATTCCCAAGGAATATAAATTAGCACATTTATTTTACATTGCAGACAAACTTCTGTTTGGAGTAGTAACAATCACAAGAATAGGCAGTGGCTGTGAAAGCCACTTTATTTTCCTTCTGAATAGTGAAAGTTTCTCATTCACCTTCCAGGCATTCTGGGAATACACTGCTTTTGAATTAAATGCATGTTACCAACAAAGAATCCAAGGGTGAAAGCAGGGATTTCTGGCTGCTCTTCAAAATACATTTCACTGCTTCACAACAAAATAAAGGACTTAGGAAATATTGCAGACAAGCCTTTCTGTAGTGTACAGATTGGTATCACCCTCTCAAATGTCACAGAGAAAGCCCTGCCTGCACTGAGCCAACTCAAACAGGACCCAGTTCTTTGGGAAGCCACCAAACACCCCCAGACCTCCAGGAGCAGAGCCCCTTCTGCCGTGTCCAAGGGGCAGATGTGGGGGCTCAGCAAAGGGAGGGCTGGGGGTGACCTGGTCAAGGCAGCACTGATTTGGGATGAGCAGCACAAATGCCATCCCTGACGCCAGCACACAACGGGGAAGGTGCTGGTGCCAGCTGGACCAGAGCAAAGATATGAGATGGCTTAAAATCCAGCTGTATGCACATTTTGACATGCAATGACTTGTAGTGATTCTGCTTGAGTAATGAGAAAAATGACTTTAGAAACACATTTCCACTATTCTCATCTCTCTTTCCTCTTCTATTTTGCCTCATTCCAAACCTGGGAATAATTTGTTGCCAGAACATTTCGCCAGCTGCTGACCAGCACTGCTGTGCCTTGTGGGCAGCAGACAGGGGTGCTGGTGGACCTGAAATGTTGTTTGGGTTGAAGGTTTCCTCTGGATTCAATCAGAGCTGTAACCCCTACTGTCCCTCCTCAGGCTGGAGTCTGGTGTCCACCTGAGTCATGTCCTCCCTCTTGTGCTGCAGAGCTTTGCATCAGAGCCCACAGGAAAGATGGAGAGGGACTTTTTACAAGAGCGTGGAGTGACAGGCCAAGGGGGAATGGCTTCACATTGACAAAGAGGAGGGTTAGATGGAATATTGTGAAGGAATTCCTCCCTGGGAGGGTGGGCAGGCCCTGGCACAGGTTGGGGAGAGAACCTGTGGCTGCCCCATCCCTGAAAGTGTCCAAGGCCAGGTTGGACGGGGCTTGGAGCAACCTGAGCTAGTGGGAGGTGTCCCTGCTCATGGCAGGGGGTGGCATTGGATGGGCTTTAAGGTCCCTTCCAACCCAAATCATTCCATGACTCCATGATTCTGTGAATGCCATAAACACACAGGGCATGTCCCTGAGTGCTACTCCATGGGTGGGAATGAGACAAGAACTTCCCTGAGTCACCAGAGAGCTTTCCCTAAGGAAACTCAAAACCAGCCAGATGAGGGAGGACCACAGTCCTCGATATGAAATAAGTCTTGATGAAACCCATTCCTCGACCACACTGCTGAAGCATCAAAACCTGCTTGGTTCTAGCAACACTTGGTCAAGACTAGAGGATAGTTTTGTAATATTTCTAAATTCTTGACCTGGCACGACGTTCTGGCTGTTCCCACTTGGAAGAGGAAGCTCTGTGTGCGACAAACACATGGTGCCCCATGGAGGACCTCACTCTGGGACACCCCTTGGTGAGCACAGTGTGGGACACGGGGCTGCAAATCCCAGTGGATGTCCTGAGAAATAAGAGGGCTTGGATCCAAGGTATAAACTCTGTTTTAGGGATGTCCCCAGATACCTAAACCCCAATGGTGAGGAAATGTTGGTCTGTTCCCAGCCCTGTTTGTCCCCTGCTGTGACAGCTGGCAACCAGTGGGGTCTAACTGCACATGGCCTTACATCCCAGTCCCATTTCTTGGGTTTCTGGAGGCTGCAAAGTCTGCTGTCACCTGAGACACTTGCTGCAGGCTTGGTGACCAAGGGTTTTGGGGATGGCCCCACACACAGAGTGAAAAGCCAGGATTTCTCCAGGTGGGTGTTTTTGGAGCTGTGCTGGCCCGTCTTGACTCAGTCCTCTGTAGGAAACTCTGCCTCTGTTGACCTGAGGACTCTCATGGGCCCCAAAGAGAGGAATAAACTGCCCTGAGCTCTCACAAAGCTACAATTTGCTACGGAGCTTCATCCATTACCTGAGATACTAGCAGTGGAAGCCCTGAATGACATCTCTGTGTTGTCAGTGTCTCATTTCTGGCTTCAAGAAAGGCAATTGGATTCTGGAATCTCTGAGAGTGATGGATAAATGACAAGTAATTTCACAAGACAGACTGAGCTGATGGGAAAGTGAGGATTATGTGCTTGTCAGGAGCCTTCTCTCCTGGATTGTGCAGAGATATGGGCTGCTTGGCAAGGCACAGCTGCAGGGAAACCAGCCCTTCTCTTCCTTTCCCAACACATGAGGACCAACAGTGACAGCATCTCACATTTCCCCAGGCCTCAAACCTCCCAGACTTCAGAAGGGCACCTTCAGACCTCTAGCAGACCCAGAAAAAGTGTTGAGCTCCCAAGTCTTCAGAGTAATGGTTATTGCCATCTGCTCTGATCTCCATTAAACACCTCAACTGGCTCCCAGATCTGAGGGATACTCTTTGGAGCAGTGGATCAAGAGGAGAGAGGAAGGCTTTGCACAGCCTGGGAGGAGGAGAAACTGCAGGAAATTGAGAAGAGGTTTTCAGTCCACAGAAATGCTGCAGCTGAGCCTGCCCTGAGCCCATACTGAGAGCTGGGTGACCCTGAGTGGTGGCCCCCGGGATTCACTGCAGGGATTCATCCCCAGCCTGGCTAGCACTGACTAACCACATGGTTGGAGATGGAACCAGAGTCACTGCCTTGTCTGCAGCTGATTCCATGCCATTTGTCAGGCACTGGGAATCCAGTCTTTGCTGTTTACTGCAGAACACACAATAAAAAGCCCCACAGCACCACACTGACACCTTGTCCCGGGTGGATCTGGGCAGGGGGCTCTTGGCTACTCTTCCACATGCAGCCCCTCTGCACTTTTCCAGGGTTCTGTTGGAACTGCACCTGGATGGAGGTGCCAGAGGGGTGTCTCCACCTACCAGACACTGTCCCACCCCTGGGATGGTCAGCGTCAGGTCCCTCCCTGGACACACCAAGAGCAGAGATGTGGTGGGAATTCTGTCCCAGGTGCCCATTCAGCCTGGCCTGCCACAGACAAGCTGCTGAGCTCTCATGCTCTGCTAGGAAAGGGAGATGGGAAAGATGAAAATGCTGTGTTGGAGAGAGAACAGTGCTCTCCTTGTTCCTCTGAAGCCTGGCCTGGCCTGTCCAAAGGCCAGTGTACCATGCAAAAGCCAGGGAATGGCAGCAGAACTAGCACAGTGTGGGAAGCCCACCAAGCTTCTCTGTGAGCTGGCACTCACTGAGAGAGGCTGAACAGCCCCAAACCTGCCTGGAACCAGAGCCCTCCAGGACCCCTGGGGTCAGGGAGCTGTGGGTGGGGCTGGAGAGCCCTTGGTGGGTGCCCTGGACAGGAAAGCAGTGCCTGGAGGGCATATGGGCACAGCCTGGCAGAGCCCTGCCACCCAGAATCTGCCTAGAGAGAGATTATGACACAGGTGACACAGCAGGGCCTGGGTCCCCTTGAGGACACTGTCAGTAGGATGGTGCTGCCCAGCAGCAGCCTGGGGCCACCTCATGTCTTCTCTCACAAGATGGTTGTGCAGAACATTCTGACTCCAGGCACAGCAAATCCAGTGCCCCTCCTGCAAGGGAACAGTGCAGGGAGCATTTGGCAAAGGGGACACCTCCAGGGAAGGGATCACAACATTTGGGATGCAGAAGGAGCAAATATTTTCTGTGCCCCAGATTCTGGTGCAGGTGAACATCAGAGGAGAGCTCCAGACCATGGATGTTTTGGGAACTGAGTCCCTTTGCTGTCATGATGGACACAAGGACATCCTGGTGGGGTCAGGGCATTTGGTTACATCTCTTAAATCTCCTGCAGCAGTTCTTGTTTTTCTTTGCCTTTATGTATCCAGGGGCTTTCAGGGAAGGGATTGGGCTGATACTGGAAAGCAGGAAGAGCCTCCCATCTGTGTGAATTCTGAATGGATTGAAGGATTTCATCTTGACTTTTTAGATGTCTATTTTTGCCTGTTGTAATAAATTCTAATAAAAATCTCTTTGTGGGTTTTCCATCAGGTGGCTCTGTCATTTGGGTCTCAGGATGCTTTGCATTTCCTGCTATTTAATCAGTCCTGTTAACAGGCATTTCCCCCCTTCAAGTTTACCTTCACAATTGGCTGTGCTCCTCAGAGAACCATGAGTTTATTAAACAAGCAGGGAACTCAGGGGACCAAAAAACCGCTGCAGCTGCTGAGGATCGTTTTCCAAGTGTACATTACCCAGAGCAGTTCACTGAAAATGCAGCACGGGGAGAGGAAACTCCTCACTATCATTTCAGGAGCACAATGAGAGCAGAGAATTGAAGCCACCGGTGCAGCCAGGGCTCTACAGAACCTGTGTTTGGTTCCCAGCTCTGCCTCTCCTGGGGGATGTGCCAGAGCTCTGGCTGAAGAGCTGGACACACATCCAGAACAGAAGATTCAGAAGGGAATTAATTTGGCAGAAGCTGCTGGGCCTCTGTTGGTGGAGGAGCTAGGGAGAGTTGCCTGTGTTGTGGTGTCATGGTCTTATCTCATATGTGTCACCTACAGCCCAAGCCCAGGCTGAGCTCCCAGCTCCGTGCTGGGACACCAGGGAGGGCTTTCTCCACTCCCTAGACTCTGTCAGGGAAAAGACAGAATTTGGCTTGAATTCTGGCCTGGAAACCAGTTGGACCCATCCCCAGACATGGAGCCACTTCAACAGCACGTCAGCACAGGGCAGGTTCCTGCTCCCCAGCAAAGATCCTGCTGCATTTCTCCAAGTCCCAAGCAGCTGAAAAAAGGGTTTGCCCAGCCTGGCTTGGTGCAGCTGAGGGGGCTGTGAGTGCCAGCTCTGAGGGTTCTGTGTGCCAGGGCTGAACACCAAACACTGGGGTTGTGGCACAGCACCTGCAGCAATACAGAGAGGAGGTGCAGGATGGGGAGGTGCAGGATGGGGAGGTGCAGGATGGGGAGATGCAGGAGGGGGAGATGCAGGAGGAGGAGATGCAGGATGGGGAGGTGCAGGATGGGGAGGTGCAGGATGGGGAGGTGCAGGATCAGAAGGTACAGGATGGGGAGGCTCCAGCAATGAGGGCAAGGCCAGGAGGGTCCCTGCACTTGGGCCTTTTGTTTTTTTCTGTTCAGTCATAGCCAGAGCATGAGGAGGACACTGGTGGGGAGCGGGGGAAGGCTCCAGTGGGTCAGTGTGTGATCCCCCAGTGCAGCTATGCCCCATAAATCCCATAGGATCCATTCCTCAGTGCCATTCAGCTCTGCATTTCACCCAGGAATTTGATTCCCCATGTCCATGATCCCTCCCCCTTTGCTGCCAGACAGTGCTCCGAGTTCTGAGGCACTTTGGGAGCAGGTTTGGTGGATTCTCATGGAACCAGTGTGGGGTGAAGAGTTTGGGACTTTCCTCATGCGTTTCCAAGTCCCTGGGCTGTGCTCAAACAGTCCCTCTGCTGGGAGGAAAGGCTGGGACAGCTGGGGTTGTTCAGCCTGGAGAAGAGAAGCTTTGGGGTGACCTAACTGTGGCCTTCTAGTACCTGAAGGAGCTACAAGAAAGATGGAGACTCTTGACAAGGGCTTGGAGCAACAGGACAAGGGGGAATGGCTTCCCACTGCCAGAGGGCAGGGCTAGATGGATATTGGGAAGGAATTCTTGGCTGTTGGCTCTTTCCCAGAGAAGCTGTGGCTGCCCAATCCTTGCAAGTGTCCAAGGCCAGGCTGGACGGAGTTTGGAGCAACCTGGGCTAGTGGAAGGTATCCCTGCCCATGGCACGGGGTGGGACTGGACGATCTTTAAGACCCTTTCCAACCCAAACCATTGTGTCATTCTATTCAAGTCTCTGTGGTCTCCCATTGATGCTCCCATTTTTGAATGGAGGGAGACCCTGAGCTCTGCTGAGGGGGTCGATCTTCTGTACCTTCTGCTTTATTCCAGTCCAGGTCCTGACCCTGTTTGTTTTCCCTTTTCCTTTTAGTCCCATTGCAGAGTGACATGGGATTGTTGGGTTTCCTTTGAACTCTCTTTCTCCCCACCCAGCTCAGAGCAAGCACTAATTACACATTTGCATTTGTTCAACAGGATGAAAACCTTTCTTATTCCTAACCATATGGGTGTTGTTTGGCTTTGTTTAACAAAGCTGAAATTTGAAGCTACAGACTACCCAGCGCCTTCCCACAGCACTCACAGGCAGCACATGTCCCTTGCTGACAGTTCAGGCAGATCAGATATCATTTGCAAAGAGATTATTCATCCAATATGCCCATTATTCAGTGAGCAATTTTCCTATTACTCACGAGCTTCTACTGTCCTACCGGCTGAATCCCAAATCTGGCAGCTCTTGGTGCTCTCCACTGGCAAAGCGAATGAGCCCATCTCCACAAAACCACCCGTGGTCCAGGAGAGGAGGGGTCTGAACTGCTGCCCACCTCATTGCCCACCTCACTGCCCACCTCACTGCCTGTCCCACTGCTCACCCCTCTGCCCACCCCATTGCCCACCTCACTGCCCACCCCTCTGCCCACCCTTCTGGCATCTCAGAACAGCCCCATGGCAGGTCCCAGCCACAGCCCTGCCCCAAGCCGTGCCCTCAGCTCAGGAACTCTCCTGCTCTAAGTGCCATCAGGTGCCCACGTTTTGGGAGATCCAGGCTCAGCTGAGGGTCCAGAGGAATCCTCAGTGTTGGGACATGGGGGAGAAGCTTTCACAGCTTGTCTTAGGAACAAACAATGACATTCCAGCTGCTCCTTGTCATTTCTTACTGGGTACAAACCCAACCTGCTTGCCTGGACTAGAACACTTTTCTGGCAGTGGTTATTTTATTCACATCTTTTTTTTTAACATCTTCATTCTTAGATTTGCATTCCTTGATTCATTTAGGAGCACAATTGTCATGTAGTTAATGAAATAAGTAATATTTTCTCATTCCAAGAAATCTCATTAAGCTCATTAGCATGCTCTGCTGGCAGATGAGTTTGATTTTACTCCATGAAATGTGTGCGTTATTCATCTCTTCTCACTAGGCCCTGTCTGCTCCCTCCCCATGTGAACAAAGCAGATATATGTGTCCTCCTTGGGTTGGGGACAAGGTGGGCCAGGGCCACCAGTCCTGGCAGCAGCAGGTGAGAGTCTCTTGTGAGAGGCTCTTCTTTGGTCCAGAAGTTACACTGTTTAGTGTGAGAGACCCGAGTGACACAGCTAAGTGTCACCTGTGCAGCTCCTCACCCTTCCTGGGGCCAGAGATTCTGGTTTGGGTGAGGTCCTCACTCTCCTGGAGTTTTGCAACCTGAGGATGTTCCATCCAATGTCCCTCCTGATGACGTGGACTGTTTGTGTCTGTCCTTCCTTGTGGGGCTGTGCATAAACCAGCACCAAATTAGGCACAAATATGTTGTTAAACTATGCAAAACCCTGTCTAAACACCCTTGCTTGTGTTTGATTATAATTCAGCTGAGGTCAGTTACTGGCAGAGTGACATTAAATCAAACAGAAAAAAATACCTGGATGCTGCTCCCTCCATGTGCAAATCGAAGCCAGAAAATCAATTCTGAAAAACATTCATGGGGGGCTTTGACATCCTGAGATTTCACTTGGAGCTTCAGGTTCTCCCAAGGACCAGTTTGTAAAGGGGGCTGCAGGACCCAGCCTGAATTTGAGCTCATTTATTCCCATGAATTCCAGGACCCAGCCTGAGTTTCAGCTCATTTATTCCCGTGAATTCCAGGACCCAGCCTGAGTTTTAGTTCATTTAGTCCCATGAATTCCAGGACCCAGCCTGAGTTTTAGTTCATTTAGTCCCATGAATTCCAGGACCCAGCCTGAGTTTTAGTTCATTTAGTCCCATGAATTCCAGGACCTAGCCTGAGTTTCAGCTCATTCATTCCAGTGAATTCCATCTCTGTCAAAGGCATGAGGTGACTGCAGCCCTACACCAACCAACTTTCCTTTGGCAGACCGAGTTCAGGGCTTAAACTTGAGTCTAACACAAAAATCAAGCACTTCCCAAGCTGCTGGGTGCACCGGGGTCCTGCCCAGGCCTTCACCTTCCCTGTGGCACGTGCTCCACAAAAATAGCTCTGTTCTTGGCAGGAAAGCCCCATCTTTGATATCTCAAAGATCTTGAGGCCTCAGAAGGCACTTGCAGGAATTTCAGCTCTTCCCTGGTGGCTCTGTGTACCTTGGTGTGTCCAGTGTCACACACGGGGCAGGAATGCAGCCAAGGCTCTGCAGACAGCCAGGGATGCTCAGAGGAAGAGCAAACACCCTCCTTTCCACCCAGGCCAAAGTTTGCTCTTCTTTGGCCCAGCTGCTTTTCAACATAAGGAGTGAAGGCAAGGAGGGGAAGCTGCATTTTCACCACCTTACTGGGAGGTTTGACCAAAGCCCTTCCCATGCCTGCCCTGAGGAAAGCTTGGAGTACTCAGGGACAGCAGTGAGAAGGATTGCAGCTCAAACCCCCTTCCTAAGGCAGACTGGAATTACCTGTGCTGCCTTGCACCAGCCCACGACAACCATCTGCTTTTTCTCTATGTCTCTTAATTATCACTATATCAGGACCCTGCCAAGGCCAGAGCATCCTTTGCCAGTGCTTTAAGTCATGGAATCACAGCTGACAATTTTGCCACCCCTGAAGCTGGAAAATGTCACTCTTGCCTATGGAAATGATGAAGTAAATTCATATAATGATATTTCATGGGGGCTGAAAACTGGTTTGTCTTTCCCCTGCCCAGCTGAAACCCCATCAGTACTCTCAGAGGAAGAGCTGGGGATTTGGTCCAGAGCAGCTCCTGTCAGGCACCAGCAGCAGAGAAATTCTGTTTGACAGGATTCTGAATTAATTTGGTACAAAACATCTCAGGCTGAATAAAGAAATGAAATAATCTGATATAGGTCAAATATCCTACCCCAAACTCCAGGGAAAACTGAATGACTTCTCTGAAAAATGGAAACCGGTATTGGAATCACATGTCCCAGTGGCAAATCATTTGACAGAATATTCCTAAGCAGGTGCTGCTGTGTGGACTGAGGCCAAGGAAGTGTCATAGGGAGAGCAGGATCATTTAGGCTCTCTCCTGTTGGCAGCACAGACAAAGGTTTCGCTGCTTTGCTTCACTGGCCACCCATTCCTGCTGGAAGTGTTGCCAACGCCTGCTGCTGCACCTTGGCCTTGCACAAAGGAACCAAGTGGAATTCATGCTCTCAGTAGGAAAACACGGGATGGGCTAAAAAGAATTTAGTCAGGTGCTAAAGAAGAGTGAGGGGTGGGTGTCCCACAGGCTGAGTGGGTGGCACAGGAGCGACTTTTTGCTCCACATGAGAGTCCTAATTGACTTGTTTCTCCACAAGAGAACACCCCTCACAGCTCCCTGGTGAGGCCAGGTGGAAACCACATGTCCTCTGCTCCCACGCAGGGCATCTCCTCCCTTTGGGTTCATTACAAGGTGAGGGATGTTCCTGCAGGTAATGATAAAGGAGAGGAATGAAGGAAGGCACTTTTGGGTTTTTTTGAAGCTGAAGCTCAAGGTTTTCCATTTATCATGAAACTAAAAAGAGATTCCTATGCCATGTTCTGTTATTGAAGCACAGAGACCAAGGACCTGAGGGAATGGCTGGAGTTGTGTCAGGGCAGGCTTAGGTTGGATCTCAGCAAAAGGTTCTTCCCCCAGAGGGTGGTGGGCACTGACCAGGCTCCCCAGGGCAGTGGGCACAGCCCCAAGGCTGCCAGAGCTCCAGGAGGGTTTGGATGATGTTCTGGGGCACAGGGGGTGACTCTTGGGGATGGGCCTGTTGGTTGGAGTGGATGATGCTTGTGGGTCCTTTCTAGCTCAGGATACTCCATGTCTCAAAGGGTTCAGCAGGTACAGCAAGGGAAGGGCACTGGAGGGTCCTTCAGGGGACATGCTGATATTTACACTTCATTTCTGGCCCAGATGTGCTTGTGTCTGGCATTCAGCTCCTGGTTCTTGTCACACTTCTGTGTGCTGGAGAGAAAGGTTTGTCCTGATGCCACATTAATCACTGAAGTCATGTCTGTGGCCTGAGAGTCCTGATCAGGACCTGAGCGCTTTGGGACTCAGAAAGCTGGAGCTTTGCTTGATAAAGGAATCAAAACTGGCCACTATCGCAAAAGGCATTCTAAGAAAAGTGTCTCAGTTCCTCACTGGTCAGTGGGGAGAGGTGTGATGCAAACACAGCCCATCCATGCGGG
The DNA here is from genome assembly GCA_013396655.1 of Campylorhamphus procurvoides. NCBI lineage: Eukaryota > Metazoa > Chordata > Aves > Passeriformes > Dendrocolaptidae > Campylorhamphus > Campylorhamphus procurvoides. The sequence continues at coordinate 418,487 of WBMV01001055.1, read as the reverse complement.
CAGACAGGATCCCCCCAAATCCCTTCAAAGGCTCTTGTCCCTCTCGTGGTGATGCAGGAAACACAAAAACCTGCTTAGAAGGGCTGCGTTTGTGGGTGCTGAGGACAAGGACACAGCACTGAGGTTAACACACACTCAAGGAGGTGTAGGAGAGACATTCCAGACATCCCATCCCATGGACATGTAGGGCACCTCCTTCTGGCACGTGCAAACACAGACAGTCCTAGCAGAGCTGTCCCACCATTGCAGCTCTTTGGGAAAGTCCTGCTGCCAGAAGGAACAGTCTCCTTTCTGTTCACGTTTTGGGAATTGGTGTCCGTGTCTCAGAGTCCTGAGAATGAGTTTGAACCTTTGTTTCTACTCCAGGACTAGTAACACCATGGGATAAGGGAACTTCAGGGTCATCTCACTTGATGTCATCACCAGTTTGATCTGCAAGGGCCACATTCCTGATTTCCATATTCACCACTTGGACTGAGGTTGGCATGGGTTTTTCTTGGGAAGTTCATAGAACTTGCCCTCCAAACACGAGGTTAAGCCATTAATGTTGCTGTGGAGGGGTCCAGAATTGGAATTAGACCAGCCAGCCTTAAATTCACACGTGAGAGGCTAGGAAAGGACAAAGCAGGTGGGAGTGAAGGTGGATGAGACAGAAGGTTTAGGTAGAGCACATGTGATCTTCAGTCAAGCAGAATATTTGATGTGACCCCTCCAAAGGGATGAGGGAGAGCCAGGGCAGAGCCCTGTCAGTCCAGATCATCACCAGGACATGGAGATGGCAGGTGGCACTCAGAGGAGCAGGGGCTGCCTGTCACCCACTGAGCCACTGCCACCCACCTTTTCTGGGCAGTCCAGAAGGAGCAGGGTGGGGACAGGCATCAGTGCCACATAAATTACCTGATTTTCTCTCCACACTCCCTCCTGCCCCAGCATCGGGGTGCTCCTCCTTGTAACGCCGAAGAGGGAGCTGTGTTTACTATGCCACACACTCCATCATCATCTCTCACTAATTAATCCACCATTAGTGGGAACTGTTAGTGATCCTTGCCCTGCCAAAACACATTTCTCCCTCAGCCACTCTTCAGCCAGTGCAAACAGAATCACATTGGCACAGTGATTACGGATTATGAAGAGGAGACATTATCATCTCTGAATAATTTAATGAATGCACACTTAATATGAATTGTAGCTGTAAAATCAGACTGGCTGCGTGTTGGGAAAGAATTCTTTGTTATCACATTTATGGCTACTTTACTGCCTTGTGATAGCTCCAGGTAGGACTATCGGGAAGGTTTAAAAATGTTATCATAATTCACCACCAAAAAGTGCCACTAATGCAGATTTAGTGACACTGTTCTGTGGTGCTTCCTGCCTGTCCACATACAGACTGCTGAAAAGAGAATTAATGCCTTCAAGTCCCCTGACCTTCCTGACCTACCTGCTCCTGGATGGAGCTGGAGCTGTGGGCTGGCCAGGATGGGAAAAAAGGGTCAACCAGGCTCTGCAAAACTTTGCTTTTACACCTCATTGATCAAAACCAAAACCAATCACAGGAATAAAATGATTTCCCAGCCCAGCCGAAGCAAAACAAAGGCAGACAATTTTCTTTGATAAGATATAAAGGAAGGAAAAGGAAGGGAAAAGGGAAGGGAAGGTTTGGGAAGGGAAGGTTTGGGAAGGNTAGGGTTGGGTTGGAAGGGGCCTTAGATATCATTTCATTCCACCCCTTACCATGGGCAGGGGCACCTTCCACTAGCCCAGGTTGCTCCAAGCCCCATCCAATCTGGCCTTGGACACTTCCCGAGATGGGGCAGCCACAGCTTCTCTGGCTACTTGTGCCATGGCCTACCCACCCTCATGAGGAAGGATTTCTTCCCAATATCCCATCTCACCCTGCCTTCTGGCCGTGGGAAGTCATTCCCCCTTGTGCGGAGTCTTTTCTTGACAACCCTGACGCAAGGTCTGGTACCAAAGGCTGGTTTCTTCTTATTCTTCCTTTTATGAGGACTTTCCAAATCTGTTAGAAAGCCAGCTTAGCGATACTCACCCCTTCCAAGGGCAGCTCAAGCCTTGGGGACCTTCTGCTCCTTATTTCAAGCCATAGGTTGATAAAGACACTTTGTGAAGTTTTTCTTCAATAGCCACAGTTGAGATGCCCAAAGCCATACCCAGTAAAGTGACTCCTCTGTGAAATTTGGGAAGAATGAGTTTGGCGTCAACAGAAGACTGAGAGCCAAAGTCAGATGGGAACGTGGGTTTGCGTTTTACACATATTTAAGCAACCTGAAACTACAATTTTTATCTGGATTTCTTCCAAGTGTTTACTGGAATGAGAAAACCTTTAAAGATTCTTCCATCACTAATAGATTTTCACGTGAATTAACATGAACTCAAGGAGCAAAGATACAATATTCATAAAATTTAATAACCCTTGGAATTAAAATTGCAAAAAAATACAAAGAAAAGAAACAAAAGAAAAAGAGAAAAAGAGCACCCATGGCAGGGAAAATGTTACTCTAAATGATGATTAATTTGAATCAAACAACAAGCCCCTGCAGCTCCAGGCTGGGGCAGAGGGGCTGGAAAGCTGCTGGTGGGAAAGGCCCTGGGGGTGCTGTGACAGCAGCTGGACACGAGCCCAGCTGTGCCCAGGTGGACAAGGGGTCAGTGGCCCCGGGGCTGTGCCAGCCCTGGTGTGGCAGCAGGACCAGGGCAGGGACTGTCCCTGTGCTGGCCCTGCTGAGGCACCTCCAGCCCTGGGGACAGTTCTGGGATCCTCAGACAGGAGAGACATTGAGGGGCTGGAGCGTGTCCAGGGAAGGGGCTGGAGCAGCAGGAGTGGCTGAGGGAGCTGGGGGGGCTCATCCTGGAGAAAAGGAGGCTCAGGGGGGACCTTCTGGCTCTGAAATCCCCTGGCAGGAGGTTGGAGCCAGGTGGGATTTGGGATCTGCTCCCAGGGAACAGGGACAGGACCAGGGGAGGGTCAGGTGGGGCAGGAGGAGGAATTTGGTGCTGGAAAGGGTGGGGAGGCTTTGGAAGGGGCTGCCCAGGGAGGTTTGGAGTTCCCCTTGGAGGTGTCCAACTGGCTGTGGCACTCAGTGCTCTGGGCTGGAGGGACAAGGTGGGCATCGGGCACAGGGTGGGCTCTGTGGCTGGGAGGGCTTTTCCAACCTCAGGGTTTCCATGAGTCTTTAAACACTGATAACCAGCCCCTCTGCCCCCAGCACACTCCACGTGCAGCACCTGAGGCTGCCTCTGCTTGACCCTGAACCATGAAGGAGCAGCTCTTGATCTCAGGATCCAGGATCTCAGCCCTGGCTGTGTCTGCCCTTTGTAATCTTGTCCTGTTAAACTCAAGCATTAAGAGACATCCTGCAACCACCACACAAGGTCTGCATCTGCTCCCATACCTTCATTTAATGAGCAGGGGCTGTTTGTACTTAATACCCAGTGAAACAAGGATAGATACCAGAAATGGTTAACCAGATCACTAGAAACTGTTCAGCACCTGCCTTGCCTGAGTTTTATCAGAGAACATAGAGTTCTGTTCTAACCACTGGACCTGATCTTAGAGACTATATACAAACAGCCTAGTGCTGTTAATCAAGACTATGTAGACATATGAATAGAGCAAAATGGCCTTAAGCCAGGAGTTTTTGTAAGCTATTGTTCATGACTAGGTCATGAACAATAAAGACCAGAGAGTTCAAGGTGAAGAAGAGGAGCTAAAGACCCCTAGAGTGAGGTCAAAGACGAGAAGCGACCCCCTAATCCTGATGCCAAAAGAAGATTCTGGAAGGCTCCGCACAGACTCCACCTAGTCTCCATCTAATCATTAATATGCATAATCAGATGTTGTAATCTTATTACTATGTAAAATTGCATGTTGTAATCATGTAGTGAAATGTATAAAATGGCTCATTTTGCACTGTTGATTCGAAGCTGGTTTGTCCGGCATGAGCTGGCTAGTTTTCCAGTGCTGCTTGAATAAATACCTTTGCTTCTAAAAGAATAAACTCCCTTAGCTGTTTCTTTAATACTGAGGTTTTTCGGCATCACCAGTGTAATTACAGGCCATTGTTACCATTTGGCAATAATTTTTCTCCATAAATCACCTTTGAATCTCATCTTTACATCCTCTGAAGCCTGAGAAGTTGTGCCACCTCTGTGAGGCTGGGACAGATGATCACACAGTGCTCCCAGATTTATTGCAAGAGTAAAGAAACAATCAGCTGGAGGGTTCGGCAAGGAAAGGCAGAGCTCTGTATGGAGAAAATTCTCACATGGGCCGTGTTTGCTCTTGTGGAGACCTCAAGATGGTCAAGGGGCTTCATTCCATACAATAGAAAGACAGGTGGAGGACCTGGCCCTGCCCAGCCGGAGCAGAGGAGCCTTTGGAGAGCTGTGCAGTATCTGTGGGATGTTCCCAAGGAGATGGGATCCCAGCTCCTTATGGAGAGGCAGGTCAAAAGAACAAAGGGTGATGGTCATAAATTTTAGAAGGGGTGTTTCTGGTCAGATCAATAAAAAATGTAACCCCAGGAGGACTGCAAAGCATCAGAACAGGGACAGGCTGTGCAGTTTCTGTCTCTGGAGGTTTTCAAGAGCACCTGGAGCTAACATGTACAACATGGGCCAAATTCAGTGTTGATCCTTCTTGGAGCAGAAGATGGACTAGGAACCCCCTCAGGTCCCATCACACATGAGATACTTTAACTTTTTATGATGATTGTGATTTTCAAGAAGCCCCATGTCCAGAGAGACCCTTCTCCCCAGTTTATAAAGAGCAGACTGAGACCAGAAGTATTTCCCCCCCATCTCTTCGGAGATAAGTTAGGGAATGTCAACTCATGGTTTGGAATAGTTGCTGGAGATCAGAGCCAGGCCTTGTGCTGTCACCTGGGACTGAAATAACATCACTCCCTGGGAAGACACAGGCCAAGTGATGACCCGTCTGAGGCACACAGGGACTCCCTGCAGGGCAGGTGTTATTGGGGTCCCCTCCCTGCTCCTGATGGTGGGAGTGACTTGCACAAACAGAATCAGCACAGAATGGGCTGGGTTGGAAGGGATCTTAAAGCCCTTCTCCTTCCACCCCCTGCCATGGGCAGGGGCATCTTTCATTAGCCCAGGTTGCTCCAGCCTGGCCTTGGACACTTCCAGGAATGGGGCAGCCACAGCTTCTCTGCCCACCCTATGCCAGGGCCTGCCCACCCTCACAGGGAAGGATTCCTGCCCAATATCCCACCTAACCCTGCCCTCTGGCAGTTTGGAGCTATTGCCTCTTGTCCTGTGCCTCCAGACCCTTGAAAACAGTCTCTCCCTCTTTCCTGCAGACTCCCTTCAAGTCTTGGAAGGTCACAATTATGTCACCCCCAACTTCTCTTCTCCAGAGAAGAAGATTGTTCTCTTCTGAACAATCCCAATTCTCTCAGCCTTTCCTTGCATGACAAAATACTTTCTTGTGTCCCATTTCCATCCACCTGTTACCAGAGTGGAGTTGCAGGTAGTGATGAGATCCCATGACTGTCCCCATTCAACACTGTCACTTCCCCTCTCCAATGCTGCTGGGACACTTTATCACCCACTCCCACCTGCCCCCTCTTGCTACCCTCACCCTTCATCCACAAAGGTACTCAAAAGGTGGCAAATCTCCCTTCCCACAGTTGTGGGAAGAGCTGAAACCCAAGGCTGATCTAGAGGAAGGTTGTCCCCAGCATGATGAAGCCATTCAGCTCTGGGACAGCACTATGGGGCTGTCACTGGCACACCCCACACGTGTGCCCCTGCCAGCTCAGAGACACTCAGGGCTCCTTGCAGTGCCAGCAGCTCCAAAACATGAGGCAGAAGAAGGGCAAGCACTGATCTCCGCTCTATGGGGACCAGGGACAGCACCCAGGGAATGGCTGGAGTTGTGTCAGGGCAGGCTTGGGTTGGATCTCAGCAGAAGGTTCTTCCCCCAAAGGGTGGTGGGCACTGACCAGGCTCCCCAGGGCAGTGGGCACAGCCCCAAGGCTGCCAGAGCTCCAGGAGGGTTTGGATGATGCTCTGGGGCACAGGGGGTGACTCTTGGGGATGGGCCTGTGCAGGGCTGAGAGTTGGACTGGATGATCTTTGTGGGTCTCTTCCAACTGGGCACATTTTGGGATTCTGTGGCAATCACTGTCCATCTTCACTTCTGGTGACTCTGCCCTGCCTTTGGAGCTGTGATTTGGGTGCCAGCCCCACTCTGTGGGACAAATGCCCAGTGTCAGCAAGGGCAGGACTGGGGCAGGTTCCTCTTGTCTTGCTCTGCTGGCTTAGCAGAGCCAGCCACAACCATTTGGGATTGTGCGTTTTGTCACAGACTCACCATTTTGTTACAGTGAAAATATTTGTGGCAACATCTCCATCCCCATTCGACAGGAAAAGGAAGAAATTACTTTCTGATCTCATTTCAATACTGATAAAACATCCCTTTTTTAGTTTTTTTTAAGCATTCTGCTTAAACATGGGTTTGTATATCCAGACTTTATATCTGAATGCTGTCAAAAGAAAATGTTTGCATCTTAATGAAGGAACAAATTTCAATTAGAACTGCTGGGAACATTTTACAAAACACATTTCCATGAAAACATACTGTTCAGTTGAGAGCCTGAGTATTCTGTGGGTATATACTGGTTTTAACATAGTTCTGTCAGAGGATTTCTGAATTTCAAGGTTCCCTTTGTGAAGAAAATCATATTGAAACCCCCTTCTTCACTTTGCAAATGAATAGTCAAGCAATTTGCATCAGCAAGAATATATTCAAAGGTTTGGAGGGTTTTTTTCCCCTTTCATTATGATGTGAAGAAAAATTTTGAAACCCAGAACATTGATACAACGTTGTTATCTACTGGCTGGGTTTAATTTCTGTGCTACTGAAACAAAGCAGTTTGACTGGTTTTCTCCATGCAATCACAAATGGTTGGGGAAGAACCTTTCAAGCTCATCTCATTCCACCTCCTGCCATGGGCAGGAACACCTTCCACTAGCCCAGAGTGCTCAGGGCTCCATCCACTCTGACCTTGAACACCATCATCAAGTTCTAATTAAGTGTCAGATTCAAAATGCTCCTTTTAAAAGCTGTTCTGTAGCAGTGACTGCCGTTTACTCCAATTCAGGATCTTTGTAAGGGGGGAGAAACCAGCAAAGTGTTGCAGTGCAAACACTTTTTCAAGGGAAGGGAACTACGTTAAACCAGGGAAATTTGTGAAGAGGAAACTACAGGGAACAGCTCAAGGGTAAGAAATACCCATAGGTATTGGGTATAGGTGGCATGAAAATTCTTTAAAGACAGTGTGTGGAAGCCTCAGAGGAAACATCTCTCACTTAACAGAGGGACCAAGACCAGCAAAAGAGGCGTTCAAAGTGCCTGAAATACTTGAGCTCTGACAAGAGCCAACTTTGAGGAACAACTTGCTAAAGGCATCATAAACCACTAATAAATCCCTTTTAATTCAGAAAGAACAGAACTGCAGCCTGAAAATGTAGCACAAATGGCTGGCCATGGTATGAAAGCAGCTGGGAAGGGAAGGGCTCAGCATTAAAGGTAAATGAAGGTACTTGGGGATGTGCTTAGTGACCCTGAGGGCAGATGAAAGGGAGGAAAAAGGCAGGAATAAGCAGTACATAAATTCTTTTAAAATTTTATAGCCTAGGTATGAGAAACTGCTGATCAGGGCACTTGATCTCCACTGCAGGCAAGCAGAAGGGATGGTAATGGAGAGCAGAATTAGCAGAGAATTGATAAACATGATACAGCGGGGAAGAGCTTCAATGCAGAGAAATCCATGGGGAGATTCTGGACGAATCAATGGATCATCGAATCAGGACTGGAATTTTCAAGAAGCTTTTAACAACCTGCTTCACTGAAGCAGTGGGATAAGAGTGAGATCCCTTGCATGGACCAAAAACTCATTAGAAGACAGGGCAATGGGCTGGAATAAATGAAGGGAAGTCCCAGGGCTTTGTGCAGTGACTTGGACCCTTCAGCATATTCATGAGGGCTCTGGAGAAGGGACTGAGAAATAAAGGGCTGTGGTCTGCAGGTACTTTATTATTCATGGCACTAGGAAAGGAAATTCATTGGAAGCAGTTGTGGAAGGACCTAATTGTCTAACTGTGCATTAAAGTAGCAGGCAGAATTCAAAGGATTGCGTGGAAAGTCCTGTGCTGGGGGAAAAACAGGATTCACTTTGCAGGGGCAGTGCTGGCCTGAGTTACCTTCCAGCACCAAGGACAGGCAGATAGAGTCAGGGTGGAACACTCAGGGCTCCACAGTGGGCCAAAAAAGCCCATTGAATGTGAGGAACTCTCCAGAAAGGAGTTGAGAGAGAAGAAGAAACACTGGTTTGCCATTGTATAAATGTCTGAGTGCCCGGGCCCCAAAATGCACAGAGGAACCAGCCATGGGGCACAAAGACATCAGAGAATCAGAGAATCATGGGATATTCTGAGCTGGAAGAAATCCACAGGGATCAATGAGTCCAGCTCCTGGCCCTGCCCAGGACACCCCAGTCACCCCACCCTGTCCCTAAGAACTGTGGCAGGTTTGGGGCTCAGTGGTTCTTTCCTACTGAACTGCCACCTCATTTATTGCCTTCTGTCATATTCCCTGTCAGTCACACCTTTCTAGGATTCTAGCCCTAGATTGTTTTCTTTTTAACATTTAGGTCTTGGTCTGTTTGACCTAAAATCTTTACATGGGCCCTTCTGCTCCTCCTGGGGAAGAGGAGACTGAGGGCAGAGCTCATCGGGGGCTGCAACTCCTCCCGAAAGGCAGGCACTGATCTCTGCTCTGTGGGGACCAGGGACAGCACCCAGGGAATGGCTGGAGTTGTGTCAGGGCAGGCTTAGGTTGGATCTCAGCAGAAGGTTCTTCCCCCAGAGGGTGGCAGGCACTGACCAGGCTCCCCAGGGCAGTGGGCACAGCAATGTCTGATCATGTGAATATGGTACCCACGGTCAGAGCAGGAGCTCATCCCCCCAGAGCAGACACACAAAGCAGCCCAGCAGCTCAAATCCCTGCTGAGCTGCCTCTGGAGCCACAGTGGCCTCTGGAATCCAGACACACACCTGGTGAAAAGGCTTCAAAGTAAACAATATTTGTGGGGCACCTGGCCCAGTGTGAATGCTCAGGAAATGCCCATGTGCAACACCTGCCTGATCTCAGCACCTCTGCTTTCATCAGCTGAGATGTCCCCCAGCAGTGCAGCTGGTGAACATCTGGTGATGGGCTCAGTGTTGAGGTTTGGACAAATGCAAGTTTAATGTAAAGCTCCCAGCATGGACCATGGCTTCCTTCTCGGCTGTCCATGTTTGGGGGTCATCTATGAGAAACAGCTCCCAGCATCTCTGGCTGAGGGCAAGGAAGGGCTGATACAGCAGGAATAGCTTGAATCACCAGGAACTGGAAGAAGTCCATCTGCCTCATTTGTCTGGGAAGGCTCTCTACTTCTTAATAGAGCATTTGCCCATCTTAGCAAGTAAAGTCTCCCATTTATGCTGGGATGTGGTGGCTCTCCTGGATGGCTGCCACACCTCAGGGACAAAGGTAAATCACATTGCCGTTTCCTTGGGTAAGGCAGCACTTTGGATATGATAATCACCATGTTCCCCCTGTCAGGGTGTTCGGGGGAAGTGTAACCTTGAGCTCAAACATAGCTCTCTGCTCAGAGCACTGGCACCTCACCAGCTGCTTCACCTGCACCAGGGGAGCAAAAGATCCCTGATAGAGGCTGTGAGCAGGGACATGTCACCACAGCATCAATATCGAGGGCAGATCTGGAACCTGGGCTCTCTGTCCTGATAGAATCAGTCTAGAAACAAGATCTAATGAGGCTAATTAAGAAGCCAAAGTGTGGCAATAAATCACCTACTGCTTAAACCCCTTTAGAAACAAGATGGTAAATGCCTTGAAATGGTTCCCTGTTCCAGCTTCAATCACAGAGGCCACAAGGCCAGTTCCCCAACCATGCAAAGAAGCCTGGAGAGCCTCTGCCCCTGTACTACCATCTTTGTTTTCCCAGTTTGCCCTGCACTCTTAGGAGGAAAACATTCCCCTTTGTGGGGCCTCAGTTTTCACGTCTCTGGGCACCCAGAAGCAGGGGACATGTGTGACAGACAGGGAGCAGAGCAGTGGGAAGGGGAAGTAGACTGTTTTGAAAAACAGATTGAAAACAGTTTTGATGAAGCATATATTTACCTTATAAAGAGAAAACACTGAATGCAATTGAGGGTTGTTTTTCTTGAAATGAAAGACTAAGCCTGACTTCATTCCTGGAGGAAAAGCTGGGTGTGTTCAATGGGAAGGCAGACATGGAGGCTCAGCAGTGAGAGAGACGTGGCATGGAATTAACTCTGGGCAGTTAATCCCACAAGTGGAACATTGTCTTTGTTGAGATGTTCAAATCAGGTGCCTGCTGGAAGGTTGTGCCTCTGTGGTGACTGGTGACCACAGAGCTGGGTTGAGGGCTGGCCCTGACTGTCAGTGTGAGGCAAGGGCAGGAAGGGCAGCAGCAGATTCTCTGCCCTGAAGGGTAAGAGCTGAGTGCCAAAAGGCCTTCTCCTTGTCCAGGCTGGATTTCAGCAGCAGGGGAACCTTCACCTGTGCCAGCTCAGAGGTTTCCTGGGCTGCAGGGCCCCTCCAGCCCCATCTCCAAGTGCTGCCCGTTGGGATGTCCCATGAGGGTGCTGTCGTGGTGTGAGAAAAATCTCTTTTATTCAATTTAGTTGAGATACAAATATCTGTGAGATAAAGAAGTTTAGCAGAAAAAGGAAAGTTTCTATTTCAGCACATGCTGGACGCCTCGGCCAGGAAGGTCTAAAAAGCACACCCCCCACTCGAAAAATCATGTTTTTTATGTGTCCCAAGAGTCCCACCTTGTTAGCATAATGAGAGGAGTGGGCCTCTTCTTCTGATTGGGTTTGGTGTGCCCCCCTGTGCATGGAGACGGGGTCTCCTGGTCAGAATGACCGTGTTCCTCTGCACACAACGGACCTGTTATGTGACAAAGGCTTTTTTCGGCCATATCTTTATCTACTTTCATAACTCCCTTTTCCTGAATGCAAATTGTCCTTGGCACTAGCCCCAGACAGAACCTGGTGCCTTACAACTTCTACAGTGCGCCTAAAGAAAGTAATTCCTGAGTTAATGAACTATTTGCTTGTAGTAAAACCATGTTCTTTTATTTCTCACGCTGGCACTGAGTTTGTGCCACTGCTCTGGGGGGAGGACACAGATTGTCCCACATGGTCAGATCCCTGTACTGAGAGCTGGGTGTCCTGGCTGTGGTTTTGGCTGCTGGAGGATCTCATAGAATCAGGAAATAATAGAACATCTTGAGCTGGAAAGGACCCACAAGGATGATCCAGTCCAACTCCTGGCCCTGCACAGACACCCCAATAATCCCAGCCCCTCCTTGAGAGGATCCAAACATCTGAGGATTTCTTGATGTAGAACTGAAAGATTCTCTCAAGTTTTCAAGGTTCCAAGGCTCTTATTTTTTCAGGGCATGTTGCCATTTCACACCCGACAGTTGATGTGATTGTGTGCCCGTGTCTGCTGAGCATCCAGCGACTGATTTCATTATGCAGAACATGCCCTGAACTGGCAAGGGAATCATTAATGCACATGGTCTTGCTGCAGGAGGCAGGGATGGCTCCCCATCCCTAACAAGCACAGTGATGAGTGCTCCTGATTCTTTTACTTGGTTAAACAAGGAGAAGAAATCAAACACAGCCTGTCTTGAGTTTGTGAGCACAGCAAGGAGATGAGGGGTAAGACTTAGTGCCACCTTTGCAAGGAAGAAGGAGCAGCAATGCGTTGGGCTACAGAAGGTGGGCTGGTTTACAAGGGCTGCTACACGGGCTGTCAGAGTTGCAGAGCACTGATTTGGCGACTGGGCAGCAAATCTCATCTCTGCTGTGTGTGAGCAGTGACAGCACTGAGGGAATGACCTGAAGCTGTGTCAGGGCAGGTTTAGGTTGGATCTCAGCAGAAGGTTCTTCCCCCAGAGGGTGGTTGGGCACTGACCAGGCTCCCCAGGGCAGTGGGCACAGCCCCAAGGCTGCCAGAGCTCCAGGAGGGTTTGGATGATGCTCTGGGGCACAGGGGGTGACTCTTGGGGATGGGCCTGTGCAGGGCTGACAGCTGGACTCCAAGTTTCTTGTGGGTTCTTTCCAGGTCAGCACATTCTGTGACTGTGACTCTGACATAGCTCTCACCCCTTGCCCTGAGGAGCATCTGCATCTGTCTCTGCCTGTGCCCTCTGCTCACAGATGGCACAAGGGAGGACAAGGAGACCGTGCTTGCTCCCAGCTGGCAGGGTGAGAGGAGAGGACAATGCAGCTTTTCCGCAGCTTTGCCCCAGATTGCAAGTTCTCCAGTTCAGGCAGTCCCATCTGCCTGGAGAACACCTTTCATCCCACACGGGGATGCCCTGTGCACATGGGCTTTTTGCTGCTGTCCTTGCCAGCACTGTGTGGAACAGATCTCTGCACAGATTTCCTCTGGGAAAGCCTCCCACATGCCGAGTGAGGCAGGTCCTGCAGTGCCACGGGAGAAATGAGTCCATCAGTGACCCCAAATGGCATAGAAACCCTGCCAGGCTGCCCTGCCACTGCCCAGCCTGCTGGGGGAGGGGGCTCTTCAGAGAGCTTTGACTCATTTCATACAGTGTGCTTTGTGCATGATAACAAAGAGCAGCACAGTGACAGACACCTGAACTTGGTTACAGCATTTATGACCATTATTGATGGAAAGGCTGCCCAGCCACGAGCAGACAGCAGGTGTGACAGATGTGCAGGGCTCTCTGCTGTGCTTTGTCAACACCAAACCTGTCTGTGAGTTTGGTGCTGTTCCTGGACAGAGACAGCCCTGCACATTCCTTTGAGTCCACACTGACCTTCAGCAGCCTCTGCCCGGGCTGCCCACAGGAGGCTGTGCTTGGCACTCCTGGCTTTTTCCTGCAGTGAAGACGTGGTTAATTAGGCCAAAGTTCCCTCCCTGCCCTACTTTGGAAGTGACATTTACTCCTCCCGTTTCTTTGGCTGCTGATCTTTAGCTCTAATTAATGTCTGTGCACGGAGCCTTTTTCAGCCATCCTCTGTCCTGCCACTCATTGAGGCACCAGTAATTGCCCTGCCTGCCTCTGTGCCCCTTGCAGGGGATGTGTCTGCACCTGCAAAGCTTGAAACGATGACAAATGTTAACACAGAATTGGTGGAGCAATGGGAGTTCGCTCCAGGATGCTGCTCAGCCACGAGCAGCTCAGTCAGGCAGTGGCCACCAAGCACAGAATTGCTTCCAGATCCTGGTCTGCCTGAGAAATGCCTCACAATTGTCCCTCATGAATGCCTGTAATTGCTGAGCACATCAGAGCAAAGCAGTCATGACCTGTTTGCTGCTCCACCGCTCTGGAGGAGAACTGAGGGGCTGACAGAGAGAATCCCTGGGAGCACAGGGCAGAGAATCCCAGGCCCTCCAAAATCAATTGGAGTGATTCATCCAGGGCCTTTAAAGCTCTCTGCAGTGTTTGGGGCTCTTATCATTTCCTGGAGATAAAGAGCAGGGAAATCAAATTTCCAATGCAGGGAAATGAGTGTTCTCTAGAGGCTCCTGAGCTCCCGCCTCAGCACCAGCAGCACTTATTTCACTGGCTGTGGCCTCTGCCAGGCACACTCGAGCTGTCTCACAGGTGTGTGGTTTACATTTTATACATGGCATTTTATGGAAGGGAGAGGGAATCTCCCCCAAATGTGGAGCAGTGGATGAACAGAACCACCACTAAATCATGTGGAATGAGGAGGGAAGTTGCAGCAGTATCATAAACACCCTGTCACACTTCACTGCCTCCAACACATCAGGTGTTTGCTGCAGTGACTGCCATGCCTTTGTTTCTGTGGGGCTGAATCTCTAAATTTCCATTCTCTCTCTCAGAATTCCTGGATTCCAGCTGCCTTGTACCTGCAGAGCTTCCCAGCTGGGGAGGAGTGAGGCTCTGGGATGGAGGAAGGTCCTGGGTGGATGGGGGAGCCCTGGGGGTTTCTGTCCTGCTGACCAGGGTGAGGGCTCTGTTGTGTTTGAGCCTGGAATAGCCCCAGCCATCAGAACTCCAGGAGTGGTGAGCTGAGCAACCAGCTTAGAGACCCCCTAAGAGGGGAAGGAGCATCCCTGGAACAGGAGCGGGGCCTGGTGACGCCAAGCCAGGCACCCACCTTGCCCCCAGACACCCAGATGTGCACAGAGACACCTTCTGCAGGGTTTGGGGGAAATTCATTAAACAAATGAGCATTTAGGGTATAGGAAGGATTTATTCATCCTGATTTGAATATCTTGTGTCTAAGCAGACAAATGGCCAAATTCTCCACTTGACATTTGGGGTTCCCTGTGAATTAGAGAGAGGCAGACAAATGATTGTATGAGCTTGATTATGGAATCATGGAATGGTTTGGGTTGGAAGGGACCTTAAAGCTTATTCAGTTCCACCCCCTGCCATGGGCAGGGACACCTTCCACTAGCCTGGGTTGCTCCAAGCCCCGTCCAACCTGGCCTTGGACACTTCCAGGGATGGGGCAGCCACAGCTTCTCTGCCCACCCTATGCCAGGGCCTGCCCACCCTCACAGGGAAGAATTCCTTCTCAATATCCCACCTCACCCTGCCCTCTGGCAGTGAGAAGCCATTCCCCCTTTGTCCTGTCCCTCCAGACCCTTGGAAACCGTCTCTCTCCATGTTCCTTGAAGGTCCCTTCAGGCACTGGAAGGGTACAATTAAGTCACTCTTTAGCTCCTCTTCTCCAGGCTGAATTATTTGAATAATCAATAAAGTGACTGTTGCAGACCTGTACAAAGAGTGAGAATGCTGTGCCTGTCCCAGATTTTCCACTCTGGGAAGCTGGCCATCTAGCTGGGATGGCTGGGACTGGGCTCAAATCTCTGTCTCTGGATGGGCTCAGGGAAGGGGATCTGCAGGGAGGAGACCCCCTCACCTCAGGTGTGGAGGTTTGGGTTGGCTCCCTGCCGAGCCCAAGGACCGGCCACACAGATCTGCCCCCCCTCCCAAGAGAGAAGGGAAAAAAAAGTACCCTAAAAGGCAATTTTAGTAAAAGTATATATATATATATATACATATATTCACATGTATTACAATTATATACAATCAAACACTATGAATGTACAGAACAAATCCCAGAACAACACCCTAAAGGGAAAAGGGGAAAAGGGAAAGGGGAATGGGACAAAAATGGGTAAAACCAAACCAAACAAATACACACACACTCGTAAACTCAGGGAAAAGCTCAATAAGTAACTAATACAATCAATTCTCACCAACACTCCCCTTAAGAGAAAGCAGGTCCTTCCCCTCTGTGTGGCTGGGACAGCAGCTGCTCCCAGAGGCCTCAGCTCACAGAGAGAAGAGCTAAAGCCCACAGAGAGCTGATGTCCTCCACCACGCGAACAGGAGAAAAGAGAGCAAAAAAAAAAGAGAGGGAGGAAATCTTCCTCCTGTCTTTATATACCCCTGATTACGTGAAGGAACAGTGTGGAATACTTCCTTAGTTACTACCTTGCTACCAAGGAAGGCCCAGACCAAAACTAAGAAAACTAAACCACCACATCAGGCAAGTTTCATCCTCTCTCCCAGTAGGGACCCAGCTCTGCCTGTGTTTTCTAAGACAAAAGAACTCTCAGATGAAAATGGACAATTGTTCAGAGACGTTTTGTTCTTTAAAAACTACACTTTCAGGTCATTTGAAATCGGTCAGAAATACAGGTTGGGTTTTTTAAACAACTGTGTCAACAAAAAACCCAACCAAAACATATTCATCCCCCACCCAAAAAAACCTCCCAACGAATAAGCAAACAAAATCCCCCAAAAAACAACAACAAAACATGAAAACTTAAAAGCTTAAGATATATTAAATATTTTCCTTGAGACCAAATGCTTTTGCTCTTGACATTTCCCTAAATTAATTCTTTAAAGATGTTTGAAAAGCCCAAGCTAAACATTAAAAACATTTGGAGGCGTTGTCAGTCCCCTGCTTCCTTGTATCATCTGCTGCTTCCCTGTGATTTGGGATGGTCTCTGGAGGTATCAGGATGAGAGACACCATCCGGAGATGGCAAGTGCAAAGCAGGACCTCCCCCATGAGAAAACCCTTCCAGCAAAAGGTGGGACCTCCTTGCAGCCCCTCCTGTCCCCATTTTTCATTCACCACAGAATCATAGAATGAATCATAGAATGGTTTGGGAACTTAAAGCCCATCCTGCTCCACCCCCTCCCATGGGCAGGGACACCTTGCACTAGCCAGGCTGCTCCAACCTGGTCTTGGACACTTCCAGGGTTGGGGCAGCCACAGCTACTGGGCAACCTGTGCCAGGACCTGCCCACCCTCCCAGGAAAGGATTTCTTTGCAATAACTCATCTAAACTGCTGTTCTTTCAGTGGGAAACCATTCCCCCTTGTCCTGTCCCTCCATCCCTTGTCCCAAGTCCCTCTCCAGCCCTTTTGGAGCCCCTTTAGGCACAGGAAGGGGCTCAAAGGTCTCCCTGGAGCCTTCTCTTCTCCAGCCTGAATTCTCACCACTCCCAATGCTCCAGCCCCTCTGCAAATCAGTTCACTCCAGTGGTGTGAGACCTGTCCAGCACAGGTAGGAGCATCACTGTGCTGTGCCAGGGAGCTGCAGCATGCCAGACCGGCTGGCAGGGCCAAACTGAAGCTTCCCAAGCCATGAGAGGCATGTGGGTCTCTCCCTCCTCACAGCCTGCAGCGAGGAGGAGCTGGGCAGGTTCCTTTGTGCCGCCTCCTGCTGCAGAGCCAGTCTGCAGCCATTCTTTTTATTGCTGATGCTGCTTCCTATGGAAACAATTTAGTGCTAATAAGCTCCATTTATAATAGTAAGGAATGGTTTGGTGGAATAATTGTCACTAAATACCATTCATGGCTTTGTTGCTTTTCATGCATGTTGCTAATTTTTCTGCAATCTGAAATAGCATCCAGAGAAACCACTGAATGCCAGTGAATAGGGTTCTCAGCACTCCAAGAGGATGAGCCAGGGTATGATTAGAAATATCAAGGCCCTAAGCCAGCAGACAATACCCTTTTCCCTGTGTGTGTCTGGAAAATCACAGCCTTTGGAAATGCTGGGGAAAGGAAGCGATCACTGAATCTCAGGGTCCTGGCAAGGATTTATGAACAAGTTCCTGTCAAAGGAGCATAAATTCCTAGGCTCACAGAAGGGTTTGTATTGGGAAGGACCTTGAAGATCATCTCGTCCACCCCCTGCCATGGGCAGGGACACCTTCCACTAGCCCGGGTTGCTCAAAGCCCCATCCAACCTGGCCATGGACACTTCCAGGGATGGGGCAGCCACAGCTTCTCTGGGCAACCTGTGCCAGGGCCTGCCCACCCTCACAGGGAAGAATCGCTTCTCAATATCCCATCTAACCCTGCCCTCTGGCAGTGGAAATCCATTCCCGCTGTCCTGTCACTCCAGGCCCTTGGAAAGAGTCTCTCTCCATTTTTCCTGTGGGCTCCCTTCGGGTCCTGAAAGGCCAGAATGAGGTCATCCCAAAGCTTCCCTTCTCCAGGCTGAACAATCCCAGCTTTCCCAGCCTTTCCTTCCAATAGAGGTTCTCCATCCTCTGACCATCCTGGTGCCTCCTCTGGCCTCTCTCCAGCAGCTCCATGTCCTTGCTGTGCTGGCCCCCAGGGCTGGAGCAGCTCTGCAGGTGGGGTCTCACCTGAGGGGGCAGAGGGGCACAATCCCCCCTGTCCTGCTGCCCACACTGTGGGACCAGCCCAGGGCATGGGGGGTTCTGGGCTGGGGCAGGTCCAGTCTCTCCCCCACCAGCCCCCCATCTTCTTCTCCCAGGGCTGCTCTATCTGCCCATGCCAACCTGGACTGACCCTGGGGGTTCCCCAACCCAGGGGCAGCACCAGCACTTGGCCTTGTTAAACCTTATGAGATTCCCAGGTGTTGCAGGATGCAAGGTAGTGATGTGGACAAACCAGCTCTCCCACAATGCTTGAGGAGGTGGGTGAGAATAATCAGGAGGGTTTTTCTGCATTGAGGGAAACAGGAAGGAACACAATGGCTCAGACCCTTAATCCTGGAGGGGTTCCAGGTGAAGAGTCCAGGCAGGAGATCTACATGTGCCATGTGGTTGCTCTGAACTGCTGTCCTTTTCCCAAACCCGCTGGCCAGCACAGCTGGTTGCTCTGCCAGGTGGGCAGACAGGAGCTAGCTCTCCCAGTCACAGATGGCAGGATGGCAGGTCCCTGTTACTCAGAAGGCATGGGCAGAGGATCCAGGCCTGTTCTCCTGACCCTCCCAGTGGAGAACTACAGCCTCAGCTGATGGGAAATCAAATCCATTCCTGCTTCAGTGACAGGAACTCGACTTTAGAGACCTTGCAGCACAGCTCTGCAGCTCAATCCATCCTCAGTCACATTCTCAGTCAGAAAGTGAAATTTTTATTTAGTGAGGGAGGTTTCCTTCAAATAAAAAGCAGCACTTTGCCCTGTTTAACTTTAAAATGCCACCTTCTGTAGCACCAAATGTTGCTGTGGTTTGACAACTGACCAGTGATCCCATCAAGCAGGTACAGAGCAAGGCTGTGCCAGTGAGAAATGTGCCAACCAGTTCTTATTCTTGAAGGTCCTGCTACTGGTGGGACCAGCTAGCTGTGCAAAACCAAGCCAAATCCCAAACCAAACAAAAACCCCCTCACCAAAAAAGGGAGGAACTTTGGTGGGTTGGCCCTAAAATCCTTTGGTGAAGGTGTGATTGCCTTGTGATTGATGCAGCATGGTGCCCCGTGACTCCAGGGGAAAGACTGTTACAAACATACCACTCAGTTCTTGGCTTTTAATTTCCTTCTCATGTAGCTGAAATGTTTTTCCCTTGTTGCATCTCAGAACAGAGGGCAGAGGGTCAGTCCCCCTCCACGTGTGGAACAACTTGGCTCCAAGGGAGAGGTTTACATGAAGGAAACTCAACTGCTGTAACACCTCTTTTTACACATCAAATTCCAACTCAACACTGTCAACCCACTCTATCTGCTATTTCCCTCACTGCCTCCAACTGCTTTGGGAAGCCCTAACAAGGCTCTGTGAAGACTTGGCAGCATCAGCCAAGGCCCAGTGGTAAAGAGCACCAGGGAGCCCCAGCACCTCACCCTAGATTAAATACAGCCCTGACACCTTGTACAACCCAGGAACCTCGAATCCCTATGTTTCAGCAGTGCCACAGACAGCAGAAGAATCTTGGGATTCTGGGAAGCCTCCCATGGGATGGTGCTGCTGTGTCCAGCAGTGACAGTTCCAAAGCTCCTAGTCCAGCTCCTGCTCTGCGTGGCAGAATCTGCCTGGCAGGGTGAGCCTGAGCTGTGCCCAGGTGGGAGGAGGTGCAGGGCAGCAGGAGGGAGCAAAGGCTGCTCACTCCCAGGGCCCTGCTGTGGGTGCCCACGAGCAGGGAAGGTCCCTCCCGCTGCCCTCAGGGGAAAGGTGACCCTGGCCCCCAAGCCCTCACTGCTCATCTACACACAATGTACTTATTTATTTCCAGCAGTAGCTGAGGTGGTGTGGTCTCTGAGAATGCTTTGGCTTCTCACTGGGAACTTGCTTCAAAATAAGATTAGGCAAAAGAGGTTTATCTCATTAGCACAAAGCAGATGAAGGCCTTATTAGGGGAGGGGGAAAGCAGCTCCTGTGGATTGCCCTGTGCTGGCATTTTGAGCAGAAGTGTTTGCTCTGAGACAACTGTGAATTGCAGGTAAGAGTTGTGAAGTTGCTGGCAACTTTAAATTAGAGCCTTTAAAAAGACGATAAAATGATTTCCTTTGGAATTAAGGCTGGTGTCTCACTTTGCTTGGGGCATTTATGGATAGGCCACCACCCGTAGCCTTATCATCTGTTTTACAGCAAGGTATCACTTCATTTGCTCCCCAGGTGAGTGTTTTTGCAAACATAGCACTATTCATCTTCAGTTTGCTGCATAGCAACGCTGGGCACTGAGCAGTGGTGTGACTCAGGCCAGCGAGGGATGAAGACACATCTCATCCTGCTGACAGAGTGCAGGGAAAAGAGATCTTTAAAGTGCTCCTGACCAGCCAAGTTTCACTTCAGAGAACTGCAGCTGAATTCTTCTCATCACATCTGCAGCCACCTCATTATGGAACTTCCACCAGGAAAACAGGAGCTGCTGCTTTGGAAACAGGGACTCGATGGGGACCTGTCATCTCCCTGAAGCCAACACAAGAGCAATGTGAGCTTGGCAGAGATGATTTGTAGGAGTTTGAAGGAACAGTGTCCTTCCAGACTCCTCACAGGGATGTTTTCCTGTTGTCCCTGGCTGTAGTCTGCACTCTGGACAGACAAATGCCGGATGTCTAAATGACTGACAAAACTGGCAGCGCTGTGACCACAGGATTCTGAACCCTCAGTGGCTTCAGGATCTGGTTCTGTTTATCCTTTCAGTAGTACCTGGTTGGAAAAGCAGCCAAGGGAGCAGTAGGAAATCCTGAGCTTTAAGATCTGAGTATGACCAGCTCCCCTGGCTTTGAGGCATGGCTCGTGTGAGCTCTGACATGAAGGGCAGAGTGTGGAAGGCACTGGAAGGTGAGGTGCGGGAGCTCAGGTGGTGTTTGGGGTCCTGGATGCACCCCCAGCGTTTAGGTCAGCTGTTTGTGCTCAGGGAAGCTCATTGGGACGTGTCTGAGAGACTTGGACCCTTTCGAGAAGAAGTTCAAAGCAGATTGGCTCCAAAACCTCGGCAGTGTCTCCCTCCTTGTGGAAGCTACTCTAAACTGAGGCTCCCATGACCCCAACTTGGCTGGTGCCAGTTTGACCTCAGACTGTCCTTGCCATTACAGACTTTCCTGGTGACCACTGGAGTGTGACTGGTCCTGGACCCTGATCAGTATTGGACTGATCCTGGCTGATCAACCTGATCCTGATCCTGACATGTAGGCTCAAATTCCAAACTTGCCTCATACCCTGCTCACCCCTGTGGTCTTTTCCACCATTCCAAACTCTTGGCCATGATCACTGGACCGGCTCTGGCCACCTTTTGCTCAGCATTGTGGGAAAGACCCATGTGCTGGTGACACCACTGCTCGTGTGATCTTTTCTCAGCTCCTGCCTGTCCTTCCCCTGTCCTGCTGCTCCCTGCCAAACAGGGTCTTTAAACCCCAGGTAACACACAGGCTGTGGATTTACCATGATCCAAAAATTCATCCACAGATGCTGAGCCATCAAAGGATGTGGGATGGTGTGTGGGGCAGCACTTGCACTCAGCAGGAAGACAGAAAAGAGACAGGAGTAGATGCAGAGCTGGTATTTTCTCCCCCAGCCCCAGCAGGAGGCCTGGGAAGTCTCGGGGCAGAGCTCTTTTCTGGGATGTGTTGAACAGGAGCAAAATAAAGCCTCAATCTGCACTGAAGTCAAGACCACACATGAAAGCCCAATGTGACCAGTGCAGACACCTTGGCAGGGCTCTGGTACCAGACTGGGTACCAGACTGGGTACTATGTCACACACCTGGTGGGACCTCCCAGTGTCCCCACACTCAGCCTGAGGGGGATCATCATGTGCTTTGAGCCCACAACCCGCATCCTACAAGACAAATAATGATTTGGTTGGAAGGGACCTCAAAGATCACCCAGTTCCACGCCCTGCCATGGGCAACCACACCTTCCACTAGCTCAGGTTGCTCCAAGCCCTGTCCAACCTGGCCTTGGACAGTTCCAGGGATGGGGCAGCCACAGTTTCTCTAGGCAACCTGTGCCAGGGCCATCCCACCCTCACAGGGAAGGATTTCCTCCACATATCTCACCTCAATTTCCACTCTTTCATTTTGGAACAATTCCCCCTTGTCCTGTCACAACAGGTCCTGAAGAACACCCCCTCTCCAACTTCCCTGTAGGTCCCTTTCACTGGAAGCCAAAGAGCACATGCAGCTCAAACACCCCCTAACCTGTCCCTGCCTGGTGAAATGTCCCTCCTGGGTTGCTACTTTCAGGGATTGCTCTACAATGACCTCGAACTCCAGCATTTGAAATCTGTGCCTTGGACATCAGGAGAGTGATTCCACAAGTCTCCCACATGATTTGAGCAGCACTTACTATTTAACACTCACCTGTGCTGACAAAAACGTTTCCCATTTGAGTCACAGGCTCGTAGCAGAGTCAGGAGCTCAGAAACCAGGTCTGGGCCCATCTTCAGTGTGCACTGTGTGGTAGTGAAACAGATCCTTTGGATGTTATAACCATGTATCACTATGGCAACATTCTAAGTGACATTTCTGGGGTATTAGAGAGTCTGAAAGTCATAAACTTAATGAAAGTATGTTTTTATTGCACTTCAACTTCATCTCTGATTAAATCAAATTTGCATAATGGAAAGTTATTACATTTACATGTTTCTAATTTCCCTTCCACCCCCCCCCTTCCCCTTTTTTCCTTCTTTTGCCAAGTGTGTCTCAGGTTTTGTTTGTAGCGAGGGCTCTGAAGGTCGCCTGAGCCACGGCTTTGCTGAAAAATGTTTTTAATAATTTGTGTCAGAGAGCCCAGGAAGTGAACCCCCAAGAGCTTAGAGCTTTGTGGTGCTTTGAAATGCCTCCTGCTCTGCCCAGTAATGAGAGCGCTGCAGCACCAGCATGTTATTAAGTGGTTGTTGCAAGAGAGAGGTGCTGGAAGCTGTGAAAGGTAATTTATCAAGGGGAGACGAAGCTGCTCATCCCCAGCCCTACCCTTGTGCCAGCTTTGCAGAGCATTTTAAGCAGAGTATGTTTTTATTTTCAATAAACAAAAGCTCCCATCTCTGCCAGCAAGGAGATGTTAATGTGTTCTTCGCTGGGGTGAACAACGACTGTTCCTAAAGGCAGCTTAAGCAGAACGGCCCTGGGAGAGGGTCTGGAGTGTAAGGAAGGTCTGGAGCCATTGCAGAGTGTCCAAAGGGGGGACACAGAGATGGGTCAGGGGCTGGAGAGGAAGCGTGTGAAGACACTGAGGGCACTTGGGGTGTTCAGCTGGAGGAGACTGAGGGGAGAGCTCACTGCAGGGACAACTTCGTGGGGAGGGGCAGGCACTGATCTCTGCTCTGTGGGGACCAGGGACAGCACCCAGGGAATGGCTGGAGTTGTCTCAGGGCATGCGTAGGTTGGATCTCAGCAAAAGGTTCTTCCCCCAGAGGGTGGTGGGCACTGCCCAGGCTCCCCAGGGCAGTGGGCACAGCCCCAAGGCTGCCAGAGCTCCAGGAGGGTTTGGATGATGCTCTGGGGCACAGGGGGTGACTCTTGGGGATGGTCCTGTGCCGGGCTGAGGGTTGGATTGGATGGTCCTTGTGAGTTCCTTCCAACTCAGCATATTCTGTGATTCTGTGATTGTCTTTTCCCGGACAGTGGTACAAACTGTTCTCCACGCAAAACTAACTCTGCACGGGTCCCCTGTGTCACACCCAGACTTACCCAGAGCTTCACTTCTGTTTTATTTCACCATGTGTCCTACACATTATACATGGCAAGAGGTTTACCTGTGTAGATCTGAGGGCACCCATGGAGTCTGTGTTCTCCAGAAGCTGCAGGGTTTGTGTGGGTGAAGGCAGAAGGTCTCAGCTCCCCCTCAGACTCTTGCCTGTCCTCTGTGGCTGATGGTGGGATGTGGAGCAGAGAGGTGGAACTGGGTCTTCTCCACTGTGCAGACCCTGATTCTCAAGGTGTCACATCCCAAATCATGGCTCAAGCACTGCTGGACAGAACCCTCTGTGAGCACCTCCAGAAAACCAAGCAGCTCTGCTCCACAGGAGAGGACTGGGGGAGGACAAGTCCGAGCTCCAGGGAGGATATCAGTGGGCTGTTAATGATCCAGGACCTTTCAATGCACCAACAAACAGCTCTTGGCTGGGAATTAGGGATCAGCCAAACTGCTCCTAGCCAGCACATTCCCATCCCTGCCATTCACCAGCACATTTCCTGTTCTTTGTGAATGTTCCATTCTCTTCCATGTGTCTCAACAAGACATGAGAAAGTGGGAGAAGGGTATTTTGACCTTTCAGGACCTTGAGCTCAAGTCATGCTCATCCTTCCCACCCTCCAGCACAATGGAGGTCAGTACAAGGTCGTTCAAGGTCAGGAAGAAGCACTGAGAGGCAAAGCATCACCTTCACCTCCTCAATCCTCATTAGTGTCTTACACAGAGGAGAGCCCTGGCCAGGGCCTGAGCTGGTGGGCTGTAGGCTGGTGTCTTGAAGTTTGGACCACATCATGCAGCGTTCCACCTCACCACCACCTTCTTGTCACCTGCTTATCCTTCTGGATCCTGGACCTGCTGTGCAGAACAGAGCACACTCAGTCAAAGCATTCCCTGCCATGTGTCCCCACTCCTGTTGTGGCACAACTTCTTACACATTGTCCTGTGGGATCCTTCACCTCTAGAGAACTTCACTGAGCCCTTTATTCCAGGTTTAATGCAACTAGGAGGTCAAATTCCTGGAACATAGCAGAAAATGTGCCTGGAGACATCCAAATCAATGAACTGTCTTCAGTCACAGAATCACAGAATGGTTTGGGTTGGAAGAGACCTTAAAGAACATCCACTTCCACCCCCTTGCCATGGACAGGGACACCTTCCACCAGCCCAGGTTGCTCCAAGCCCCGTCCAACCTGGCCTTGGACACTTTCAGGGTTGGGGCAGCCACAGCTTCTCTGGGCAACCTGTGCCAGGGCCAGCCCACCATCACAGGGAAGAATTTATTCCTCATATCCAATGTAAACCTTCTCTCTGTCAGTTTGAAGCCATTCCCCTTTGTTCTGTCCCTCTGGGCTCTTGTCTAAAGAACCTTTCCAGCTCTCTTGGAGCTCCTTCAGGCACTGGAAAGGTCTCTAAGGTCTTCCCAGAGCCTTCTCCTCTCCAGACTGAACACCCTCAACTCTCACCTCTCTGTCACCTCTGTCTCAATCAGTACCACTTCCTCAGTGACACTTGAGCCTGAGCAGCAAAGCTGAGCCCTGGTGCTCAAAGCGGAGCCCTGGTGCTCTGACTAGTCCAACACCTCCTGACAGGTCTTTATTTGCTGTCAGCTGAGACCCTTTCCACAGTGTCCTGGAGAGAACTGCTCTCCCTGAAGAGATGATCAGTAGAAGGTCCCCTGGGTGTCCCAGATTTGTCACTCTGCTGCTGTTCCTGTAGCCCAGGACACGCAGTTTCCATGCACATACAAATGAACCTGGGTTTTGTGCAGTGATGAGGCAGCCCGATATTCTTCTGGTGGAGACAAGCCAAGTGCTCCTCACACTTGCCCCAAGCTGCCTGTCTGTGCAGGTGCCTGCCCAAGCAGAGTGTGCCTGGTCCTGGGTCCTGGCTTGGTGGTGGTTTGCTCCTTTTCCTGGGGACAGCAAAGCAGGTTTGTGGCTGTTCCTACAAGTCTTTGCACAAGGAGAAGGAAAAGGCAAGAACAACTCTGACAACTCCTCCCTGCCAGTTCCTGGGTACAGAGGTCCCACTGTGGCCACCTCCTGCCACTCCTTGCCCAGCTGCACAGCTCTGCTGCCAGACCTGCCTGTGCCTGGGCAGGGTGAGGGGCCCTGGCTGCCTTCTCTGCTCTCGGGATAACTGTTTGCCGCCCAGATTTGCTGCCCTACACACCCTCCCTTCTCCTCACATGCTTCCTCTTCCTTTATCCTCTCCACAAACACTGACAGTACCTTTGCTAGGAACAATCTTTAGGATTTCTGCCCTTTTCCTCCAAAATACCACCCTGTAGGTGGGATTTACTCATCAGAGAGGTGTGGGATGAGCTACTCAGGCAAGGTCTCAGCCCTTGGATATGTTGGTTTTTTAATCCCTGCCCCAGTGGAAATTACAGACCTTTAGGATTTGACAGTTTTGCAGGAATCCAGTCTTATATTTTTATATTGCTCAAATGTATTGCTCAATGAAAAAAAAAAAGTCTTTGAGATTTCTTTGTACTTTTTCCCCTCAGAAACCTGACAGGATTTGTGACAAAAAAATGCATCTGAAAATCCAATTTTTCTTCTCCTGTTGGAAAAATGTTGACAGCCCTCATCATGAAGCAATAAAAGCAACTCTCCAGGGATTATGGGCAGTGGGTCTGGCACCACTAATGAAAATAAACAGGCATATCCAGCAACCTTTAGCTAAAGACCTGTCCTGCAGGGAGAAAGAAAACCTCATCAGAGAAATGGGGAGGCAAAAGGATGTTTAATCATTTCACAGGCCAGCCCTGAGCAGCAATGACAGAACATCAAGTCTGAAAGCCTGTCAGTCCAGCACAGGGACAAAGAAATGCTCTTTGCAGCAAGGAGTTGGTGTGAGACACATCCCACCCATGTGGTGGGAGCCACAGAGCTCTGCTGGGACCACGAACATTTTTCCAAGGAGTAAGAGGGTCTGAGGTGCTGGATGGGAGCACGGGATGTGCTGCAGCTGCAGCTGCTGTGTTTGTGGGGGCAGCCACAAACCCTGCACCCTCTGCAGAGACAGGCACGGCTCCCCAGGGCCTTGAGGAAGGAGCTACCCCAGCTTTACTCCAGGGTCCTGGCTATGGAATCCAGTTTCCTACCAGGTAGCCAAGAAGGAATCTTATGTTGTTCCTGTGCATTTAACAGGCATTAAACATCATCAGTTCCTGGCCAGCTCCAGACCCAGCCACCTTCTTCACCCTTGCACAGGCACTGGAAGGTTTGCACAACATCAACAGCTGCTTTGTCCCTATTGTCCCTTCAGAGATTGTCCTACAAAGCCTTGGTGTGGGTCTGGACATGTTCTAGAGCTGTCCACCAGCCCCACAGCAGACCCAGAGCACTCCCTGTGCTCCCCAGGTGAAGAGCCAGACCTGGAGCCTGTATCCTGAGGGCTGTAAAATCCGGGCAGCAGAGCATTGCTGGGCCCACCTGATTTCCCACCTTCCCCCTCCTCCATCCCTTTGGCCCAGCCTGGTCCCAAGGCTGAGGTTCTCTTCCAAGCTGTGAATTCAAAACCACAGGCTCCTCCTGCCTGTCCCAGGAGTTGTCCCTAATGTCACTTCTCCTCTTGCACCAGAGTAGGGTAAAGGAGCTGGTGTCAGATCCTCTCCTGCCTCCCACTGCCCTCAGTCCCTGTGTCTGGTCTCCTCCTCCTCAGAGTTCCATGAGCAGGCTTTCCTGCTTCCTTGGGCACCTGCACACCTGAGCAACAGTGATACAGTTCAGGGACCATAAAGAGTCACAGCATGACCTGAGTTGGAAGGGACTCCTAAGGATCATCCAATTCCCATCCTGGTCCTGCACAGGACACCCCAAAAGCCCCACCCTATGCCTGAGGGCATTGTCCAAACACTCCTTGGGGCTGTGACCACTGTCTTGGAGAGCACTTTTCTGACTGAAGTGGGACAGAGAGGGACAGCCCCAAAAATGTCCCTGAGCCAGAACCTGGAGAGGTGGTCAGCAGATGGGATGGTACTGGTGGCTACAGGTACACTTTGCATAGCAACCATGGCAGGAATATTCTGCTCCAGCAATGTAGAGAGGGGTGGAAAGGGAATATTCTGGGCACTACCAGAGGTGTGCCTGTTTGCCTTCAACCAGAGAAGGTCCAGCTACAAAACACCAGCTCCTTGGAGAACACTCAAGTCAAAGCTCTTCTCACAGAAAAAGTGAATGAAAACTATTTCAGCTTTCTCTGAAATTTCCAGCCCCTGCTCCAAACCACAGAAGAGCTGTAATTATTCAAAGAATAAGTCTCCAGTGTTTCTTGTCTTATCAAAATGAGGCCTTTTGTCTTCAGCTCAGTCTCAAAAATAGCAAAGTTGTATGGATGAAACACAGCAGGAGGATCCAGCCTGTGCCAGAACTCCAACGTGGAAAATTTCAGCCCCAAATCTTCAAGTCTGACAGAGGAGAGACGAGCTGAAGGCAGGACTAGGTAATGGGAAGCACTGGCAGTCCTTAAATTTCCAGTCTTACTGATGTCTCTTGTAATACTGACATGTTTCCAGTTCAGTCCACCCTGGAGGGCTTTGCTGGGCAGGGACCAGCCCTGGGTGAGGTTTTGCCATGGATGGAGGGCAAATTCAAGCTCCCATGAGATTTGCCAGACTCTGAACACTGGATTCACTGACCATCTTTACCATGAGCATCATTCCGTTGCCTTGTGATGATCCCATGGGGAGGAAGCTCCTTCCTGGAGGAGACAGGCAGAGTCCAGGGGCAGAGGAAAAGCCACAGGGACCCAGCCTGAGCTCAGAGGTGAGCAGCAGGATGCAGTGCTGGATGAAGCTCCAAGTTTTAGGAAAAGGAAGCCTCACAATGGGCTTACCCTGGGCCTGGAGGGCTGTCCTGAGCCAGTACTTGGCCTTTCATTAGCTTTGGCACCCCATGGACCTCCACAGCTGGGCAAGCCTTGCCACCAGCCTGTTTCACCTTCTGTGCAAAGGGGATGGCACTGGTC
Source organism: Campylorhamphus procurvoides (assembly GCA_013396655.1). Classification (NCBI taxonomy): domain Eukaryota; kingdom Metazoa; phylum Chordata; class Aves; order Passeriformes; family Dendrocolaptidae; genus Campylorhamphus; species Campylorhamphus procurvoides. Next base: position 390,019 of record WBMV01001055.1, on the reverse strand, counting down.
CTGCCCCTGGCAGGTGCCTCTGTTTTGAAGGACCCCACCTGGCCAAGCCACCAAGCTTGGAGGGGAAGGGGCTGAATCCTCCCAAGGACACTGAAGGGTGAAGTTCTTCCTGAATGTGATCTAGTGCACATCCCATACCAGATGTGACAGAGAAGGTGTGGGGTCAAGAGGATGATGGAATCACAGAGGAAGAACAAAGCAGCAGCCTGGGCTGAAGGATAAACTTAGTGGAGGCATTTTGGGCCTCCCCAGAGCTTTGCCTGACCTCCCCTCTCCCATGAGAGAGGCTGGGCTACCAGCCCTGTGGGTCTGTGCTTTGGACAGTGTCCTGCTGCACCTGTGGATGGCCCATCACCAGGTGCATTCCCAGTTCTCCTGGGGACAACAATCCTCCAGAACATGGCAGGGCCTTGCTGGGGGCACGGTGGGAGAAGATGATGGGCCCTCCCTGCTGGAATTTCCCCTCCTGACCAGTAACAGCCTGAATTGTCCCTCAGCCAGGCAGCATATCAAAGAATCCCAGAATGTGCTGAGTTGGAAGGGACTCACAAGGACCATCCAGTCCAACTCCAAGCCCTGCACAGGCCCATCCCCAAGAGTCACCCCTTGTGCCCCAGAGCATCATCCAAACCCTCCTGGAGCTCTGGCAGCCTTGGGGCTGTGCCCACTGTCCTGGGGAGCCTGGTCAGTGCCCGACCACCCTCTGGGGGGAGAACCTTTTGCTGAGATCCAACCTAAGCCTGCCCTGACACAACTCCAGCCATTCCCTGGGTGCTGTCCCTGGTCCCCACAGAGCAGAGATCAGTGCCTGCCCCTCCTCTGCCTTCCCCAGGAAGTTGTCCCTGCAATGAGCTCTCCCCTCAGTCTCCTCTTTGTTGAAATCTGTGTTGCCATTCCGTTCCACCCAGGACACTGATGTGAGGTCACAGGAGCTGCAGGTGACAGGGGAAAGGAATGGGGCTTTGCTGACACAGCATTTTGCCATTGCCCACAGCTTCTGGAGCAGCGCTTGTCAAACTTCAACCTCTGGAGTTCTATAATATAAGAAAATATAAGACCAGAAGGAGGATGAATGCACTGACACAGGGCAGTCTGAGATGCCATGGATTGTCACCTGCTGATGGGCCAGGAGAGCACGGGCCCTCACAATTCCCATTTGGGACCCAGCAGCTCCGTGCCCAGATCCTTGGGCACTCCAGCAGTGTCAGACACCAGTTTGGGTGACTGAACCCAGCCCTTGGCATCAGCATGTTCTTCCTGCTGGTCCTGAGGGCTCTTACCTGCTCCTCACCTCTCTCAGAGCCTCTCACCAGCACTGCCATGGGCACAACTGATCAGCCCAGAGCTGCCAAGTGTAAAGGCACCCCAAGTTTCTGCCCAGAGGAGAAAACCTGTTCCTGGAGTCCAGCCAAGGCTGAGTATTGCTGGGTCTGTGGTGCTGCAACACATTTTTTGCCTGGAAATTACCCCTTGTGTTCCCAAATGCTCCAAAATCATTGGGATAAATAAAACTCTCTAACAGCATCTTTTTAGTGTTAGAAAGGCATTACTTTATTTCTGGCAGAGCTGTGTGTGAGACTGACAGAGTCCCATCCCCACACAGACACTAATACGCAATTTTCCTACCTGTTTATACATTTTTAGCAGACACTGGCTCTTCATTACATCATTCTCTTTAATTTCTTAGTATTTTACTTTCTATTGGTTATTAATATCTTGCTTTTTATGATCAATTGTTCATATCTTTAGCCTTAATATCCTTTTCCCTTGGAAAAGACTTTCCATCACAAATATTGAGTCTTTGCTAGCCTTCTTCTTTATCTGCTGATTTCTGTAAAAAGTCCTTGCAATTCATAAATCCTGGGTTCCAGATGTCCAGGTTCAACAATACATCTTTCTCTCTTCCAGGCTTTGTTCACTGAAGCAAACCAGGGTTAACTTTTTACAAAACTTACAGTTTTAATACTTTTCCCAAGCTGTGTTTCCACAAAAGTGGTGTATGACAATTTTTTGCTAAATGCTGGCTAAAAAAATCATCTAAGGCCTAACACAGAATCTATGATTAACTAAAACAACTAAGCAAAACATTAATGAAAGAAATTAAAAATTAGAAAAGTTATATCATTTCCATCATTTGCACCAGACAGATTTTAGGATAAAGCATGATGAGAAAACACACCTCTTGCGCTGCAAGCCTGGGAGGGAAGTGATGCAATTCAGGCCCTGATTTACAGAGATAAAAGCCAGTTGTGCTCATATTTTCTCCTATCACAGTTCAGCTCCCCAAAGTTTCTCTCTGCTCCATCCATCTAGCTGTCAGGATGATTACACAGCCACGTGGCTCAGAGCCAGTGTTTGCACTGAACTTCGATCTCTACTGCTGCTCTTCTTGCTGAAGACAGAGGTTTGGACAGTGGGATCTCTGTGGTCTCAGCTCTCCCCCAAGGCTGCTCTGATTCATGGCCTGGGGCTGTGCAGAAGCAGAAGCATCCAGGTTTTTGCTCTTCCTGAGGAGCTGTTGAATCTCCCAGCTATCTTTGGAGGTGCTGATGCCCCCATCGTGAGCAAGAGAGAGTTATGTCCTGTCTGGATTGGAAAGAGAAGCTAGTAGGGAAACTCCTGGTGCTGAACTACAAACACATCAGGGATTCCTGGAAGGGAAATGTTTGTTTTCAGGTGGATGTATGTGTTGGAGCAGGGCTTGGCAAACCTGTGGGTGACAGGCAGGTGACACTGGGCACCGGAGCATTCAGAGGGTGATGGCAGGTTTGGATGACAGACAGTTGTCTCAGGGTACCAGGGAAGGGCCACAATCCAGATCTGGACTTTTAAGAGCAGTCAGCTCCTCACACCTGAAGGCACAAAAGCTGGGGGGGTTTCTCCCCATGACTGGGTCCGTTTTGCTGTGAAATATTTTAGCTGTGCTTAGAGATCATGTCATAGAATCATAGAACTATAGAATCATGGAATCACAGAATGGTTTGGGTTGGAAGGAACCTCAAAGATCACCCAGTGTCACCCCTGCCATGGGCAGGGACACCTTCCACTAGCCCAGGTTGCTCCAAGTCCTGTCCAACCTGGCCTTGGACACTTCCAGGGATGGGGCAGCCACAGCTTCTCTGGGCACCCTGTGCCAGGGCCTGCCCACTCTCACAGGAAACAATCTATTCCTCATATCCAATGTGAACCTACTCTCTATCAATCTGAAGCCAATCCCCCTTGTCCTATCATTCCAGGCCCTTGGAAATAGTCTCTGTCCATATCTGAAGGGGTGTGTGGTGTTTGGGTGAGGAACAGTGAGATCAATGAGACCACAATGGCTGTGCTGGCAAACCCTAACCTAGAGAAGAAGGTCACTTTGGTACATCTGTGCCAGGACATTGCTGGTGCAGAGATGGTGCTGCACCTCCCTCCAGGCACAGCAGAACCTTGAGAAGTGGTCCTGGAACCCTATCCCCCAAAACACACAGGATGTTTCCTCTGATGCTCTTTGGGAAGATCTCTTCTTATGCAGTCCCTTGGGAAGATCTTTTCCTTAGGTAGGATCCTGGACAAGGGAGAGAAGCTGCTGCTGGATCATGGGCCTTGCTGTGGGACAGTAACACTCCTGGGGATGAGCCTCTACCCCTGAGCTCCTTGGGATGCAAATACAGGCTGTGAAGTTGGGCCTGTGGGAAGGAAAGTGTCCTTTGCTCCAGGCATTTTCCTTCCCATGCTCTTCAAGATGAGCAGAGGTCAGAAAACATCCCTCACATTTGTGACTGGTCAGAACCGAGGCGAGGCAAGGCATGAAACTGGTCTCAATTTGCTGGAAATGCATTTGGTGATGTGGAAATGCTGTGCCTGGGTCTCTGGGGAGGGATTCAGTCACCCATACGTGACAGTGCCCAGAGCTGTGTGACACGTGCACAGGACAGGCAGATGTGACACAGCATGGGCAGGAAGGTCGGTGCCCTCTTGCAGTGGTGACTGCTCTTGCTGAATGCCCACAGGGCCTGAAATGGCAGGAGTCATCCCTGGTCGGTTAAAACATGACACAGGCTTTAGAAGGCTCCCACTGAACCCAAGGAAGGGGAAAAAAAAAAAGGGAAAAATCTGGGAAAGCTAGAATTTTAAAAAGCATCGAGTTTTCTTCATGTCTCATTTTTAACCAGACACGTTTTATTCCAATGTGACACAAGCCGAGCTTCTGGTGGTGTCCCAGAAACAAGATCTCTGCCCTTCTCTGTCCTCCAGCATAGAGAAATTCCATCCACCATCATGCTCAGTGCCTGGTAAAACCAGGAAAAAGGGATGAATCTCTGCCTTTGGTGAAGCCTGGGCAACAACATCACAGCCAGGAACAGGTTAAAGCCTGGGCAGCTGAAGGAACTCACAGCAAAACCAAAGAAACTCGTTCAAATCCAGATTTCTCCTGTGTAATTTTAAATGATCCTTTAAGAGTTAAACAAAACAGTGACTAGTTCCTTTTAAACAAAACTGACCTTTATCATGTTTCCTTTTCCCAGGTAAGTGCCAGTGTATTTTAATGTCTTTAAGGTTTGGGAAGGGAATATATGAAATGTGTGATTTTAAAATATCTGGTGAGCAGGAATCCAATATTGACCAGATCCCCTGCAAGGCTGGGATTCCTTGGCATGTTCCCAAAAGCTGTGCAGACTTCTCTTTGCTGTTGTAATGGCATACACAGAGAACATCGCAACCAAACAGCATCAGGAGAGACCCCTCAGTCCCCTGGTCTTCATGTGCAGGGCACCAGGTCACCCACCCTCTGCTGCCAGGGCAGTGCTTTCATACAACCATGGAGTGGTTTGGGTTGGAAGGGACCTCGAAGTTCAACTTGTTCCAGCCTCTGCCATGGGCAGGGACACCTTCCACTAGCCCAGGATGCTCCAAGTACTGTCCAACTTCCAGTGATGGGGCAGCCACAGCTTCTCTGCTCAACCTGTGCCAGGGCCTGCCCACCCTCACAGGGAAGAAGCCCTTCTCAATATCCCATCTAACCCTGCCTTCTGGCAGTGGGAAGCCATTCCCCCTTGTCCTGACACTCCAGGCCCTTGGAAATAATCTCTCCATCTTTCTTACCAGCTCCCTTCAGGTCCTGGGAAGCCACGGTTGGGTGACTCCAAAGCTTCCCTTCTCCAGGCTGAACAATCCCAGCTCTCCCAGCCTTTCCTCCCAGCAGAGCTGCTCCAGCCTCTGACCATCCTGGTGCCTCCTCTGGCCTCTCTCCAGCAGCTCCATGTCCTTGCTGTGCTGGCCCCCAGGGCTGGAGCAGCTCTGCAGGTGGGGGTCTCACCCGGGGGCGCAGAGGGGCACAATCCCCCCCTGCCCCCCTGCCCACAATTTCCCCAGATTGAAATTCTCTTGTTTGATAAAATCTTGGCTTCTGGTTTCATGCCCTGATTTCAGATGGGAAGGAAGTCAGGTTGCTGAGGGTGTCACCAAACCCTCCTCATCTCTTCCCAGTTGTGAGGGTGCCATGATAAACCAGCAGCTCCACCTTTCAACTTGGGAAATGGCTCTGGAAGCAGATGTTTGGGATGTGAGTCACAGGGAAGAAAGTCAGGGTCAGGGCTGTTCTGGATCCTCCTACTGGCTTTGCTGCCATGGGCACTTCTGGCACAGGATTTCTAAAGAGCTTTAATCTTTGGCCTCTTGGTCAGATGGCTCAGTGAGTGTGTCCCTGAGTATCAGGCTGCAGGCTTGGCCTCCAGGAGGTCACATTAGCACTTTGGCTCAGTGTCATCATGCACCAAAGGTGGTTTGGCTCCATTTTCAGCACCTTGAGAGCAAGGTTTCAGAAGGACTTTCCTACAACGTACAAGGTACAGCTTTTTCCACCTGCTGCTGTGTCTGTGTGCCTTCATGGGCATCTCCCACAGCATCATCCACAGGCTGAAGAACACTATGAAAAGGCACATTATCCAGCTGTTTAGTGTGGGAAAATGGGGATTTCTAAGGAGAACAGTCACTTTCCAGGTTGGGGATGTATTTACCTGTGTGGGTGCAGGAGGACAAGCTGTTCACAGCAGGCAAGGAACCCCTTGCTGAGGTGGGACCAATGCCCAGCATCATCCTGCTGTCCTGCTGAGCCTGGAGGGGGTCCAAGGCACCTGGATCACACCAGCACCAGGAGATAGAAGGCAGAGAGTGTGCAAAGCACTAGATATGAGGGATGGAGAGGGAGCAAACACCAGAGCTCCAGCATGAAGGGAAGCAGTAATCTCTTGGCTGCTTGACAGGGACCTGCCAATTTTGCAGCAAGCAGTATTTCCAGCCTGCAGAGTTGGATAGGATTGTCCCAAATAACCAGGTTTCCATCAGAAACATCCCATTTCTCTGCCTTTTGGCAAGAAGATGAGCCCAGACATGCCTCGCTGAGGATGAGCTGTGTCCTGCTCCTTGAAGGAGCATTGCCCAGGGAATTGAGCTGTGGGGTGGAGCAGATGCTTTTCAAAGACCAAAAATATACGGATCTGTAGTGGAGGCTGCGGAGTCTTACTCAGGTACTATGGCATGGAGTGTGGTCTAGGAGACAGGAATGTGGTGGAACTGAGGTAGAACACACTCAAACTGGCTAAAACATCCCATTTTTGGGAGTAGGTCTGTTCAAGGGAAAATAGGGGTCTGAAGGGATGTGGAGGCTGAAACTGAGACACCGTAGAAAATTTAACTTAAACAGCAGTTTTATTACCAAAGGTGGCGAAGTAAACAGGGAAGAAACCCAACAGAGAGAGAGAGAGAGAGAGAAGAGAAAATAACCCCCAGGTGCCAACACCCAAATTGCCCAGGTGTCCCCCACAGAGTTGTCTCACTGACCCCTGCAATGCCCAGACCTCCCGAGCAGTGGCTGCATCCTCCAGGCTCAGCTGGCTCACAGGTGATGGCGGCGTCTCTGCCAAGGCAATGTTGGCCTGGCATGTGAAGCCAGCGAGCCCCAAAACATGAACCATCTGCCTTTGATCTCCTCGGCCAAAATGACCTTTACCTGAGCAACGTGGCCAGTGCTGCCCAAGCAAAGGTCCTTGGCACTGCCCCTCATGGTACAGAACTGATACTTCTCTGCGCTTGGGTGGGTCTCTCCGCACCTGCACAGTCCATTGCAGAGGGTCTTCCTTCATTGAGTCTGGGGGTTTGCTTCATCCTCCTCCTCCTCCTCTCTTTCTCCTTCAAATGCCCTTGGAGGGCCATCAGCCAATCATGAGAGACCAATGAATTTTAGTTTACACAGCAATCTCTCTCTCAAGGCTATAGACCATCTTTATCAGACTGTGTTCCCATAACTTGGCATGAGAAAACCCAGCTTCTCACAGGTGGCTGGGCCAAGCACAGACCAAAAATACCCACATGGAATTCTACCCGAATACAAGGTCCCACTGTCCCTGCCAGCTTTGAATACCAGTGGGACTTGTTAGCAAAACCACTACAGACCAGCGGAATAAAGCCCTTGACACATCAAAGCTAGGCCAGTGTTTCCTGCTCAAGTCCACCACCATGAGCAGCTCAGAGGAGAGACCAGGGGGATTTGTCACTGATGTGCCCCAGCACAAGAGGACGTCCCTGAGGAGGGGCATCCCTGCTCCCCAGCAGTATCCCTGCTCCCCAGCAGTATCCCTGCTCCCGGTGTTTGGAGCCCACAGCCTCCCCTGCAGGGGTTTTAAGTCACAGCTAAGGGTGCCCCAGTTTACCCGCGGTGTCCTGAAGGCAGCGGGAGGGCTGTGGCTGAGAAGCCCCTCGGGACCGGTGCTGAGCATGGGGACAGCGGAGACAGCCGCGGCACAGAACAAGGCGAGGGGCGGCGAGGGGGTAACCCATCGGGCACAGGGACAGGGTGAGGAGCGGCTGGGGGTCATTGCCGGGCACAGGGACAGGGTGAGAGGTGGCTGCTGCCCGGGGTCACCGGCCCGTCCCCTCCGCCCGCTCTGGCCCCGACGCCGGCCCGGCGGGTCGCGGAGCCCCGCGGTCCCTGCACGGCGGGCGGGGATGCTCCGACCGGGGCGGGGAGAGGTGGCTGCGGGGCCAGCCAGTGCCGGTGTGTGTCGGTCTGTCTGTCCCCGTCAGTGCCGCTCCGTCCGTGCCGGTCGGTCTGTCCCGATCAGTGTATTTGTGTCCTGGTCTGTCTATTCCGGTGTCCCTGTCAGTCCCGATCTATCCCGGTCTATCCTGGTCTGTCTGTCCCAGTCTGTCCCTATCGGTTAGTACCTGTTTGTTCCTGTCTGTCCCGCTCTGTCCCTCTCTACCCCGCTCTATCTCACTCTGTCCCGCTCTATCACGTTCTGTCCCTCTCTATCACGTTCTGTCCCTCTCCATCCCGCTCTGTCCCATTATATCCCACTCTGTCCCTCTCCATCCCGCTCTGTCCCTCTCTATCCCGTCCCGTTCCCGGCCGGTACCGCGGGCGGTGCGTTACTGCCCCCTAGCGGTGCTCCCCGCGGGCCGCGCCCGGTCACACCCGATCCCAGCTTATCCCAGTCTATCCCAGCCTATCCCAGTTTATCCCAGCTGATCATACCCTGTCATGCCTGACCCCGGCCGACCTCGGTCGATCCCAACCAGTCATACCTGATCCAACCCGCTCATACACGACCCCTCCTGAACCCTCCCACTTCTACCTGCACCCACCTGATCGCACCCTGCTCTGACTCACTCCCACCTCTCTTGTATCTGCTCCCATCCACTCCCACCCAGTCCTACCTGCTCCCCATCCCACCCCTATCCCACCTGATCCAGTTCCCATCCCACCCAATCCTATCCCAGTCCCATCCTGATCCTACCCACTCCCATTCGATCCCACCCCACTCCCACCTGATCCCCTCCCTATCCCATCCGATCCCATCTTGCTCCCAGCTCGCTCTGAGCCTCTCCCATCTGGAATATTGTTACTTCCTTTCCTTACTTCCTTCTGCTCCTGAGCCTGACAGTGACAGGATTGTGGAGAGGAAAGGAAGATCCATGCTGGGAATCACATATGGAGCAGAGCTGCTTTCCAGCTCCAGTTGTACTTAAATTTGTCAGTGTCACCATGTTTTTCTCTGTAAAAATGTGGAATTAGGTAAAAGCACCATTGGACTCTCCCTGCCACTCCCAGTGACAGCAGGAACCACAGTGCCACAGACCTGTGCTGGGAACAGGAATTTACACCCAGACAGGACTGAAAGAGGAGAAATTTCCCCTCTTTTGGAAATAATGGCTGAGGCTGATTTTCAGTGGGGCATCAGGAGTTCAGGCTGTACTTTTCCTCCTCAAACCTGTCTGCTCAAAGACATGGGAATAGGTCAGGGAAATAAGTTTTATTCAGGGACAAGTGCTTCCTGGGCTGAATATATTCTGCATGTATGGAGTGTGCTGCCAGCATCTGGCTGTGCTGCAGAGCCTGTTGAGAGGGGATGGGAATGGGAAGGAATGTGAATACTGGATACAGCCTTCCTGTAAGGAGAGGCACTTCCAAAGAAAAACGAATCTCGAATGTTAAAATATACAGTGAAATCAAAGACAAACCAGGAGGGGGTAGAAAATAGATCATGGAGCTCTGGAGGAACAGCTGGAGTAAATTTAGGCAGGTAATTGGAGCAGGATAAGGTAGGTGAGCAGCAAAGCTGGAAGGAGCTATTCTTAGCACAAGCATTTACTCATCAACAAATGGAATCCTGCTCTCGGCTCGTGGGTGGCCTCGGGATGGTTTGTCATTTGGCTGAATCCACTTGGTAAAGTGGATCCAAAAGCCCGTGGGGACGCTTGTCTGGCTGTCCGAGCTGTGGGGTAAGGAAGGGACAATGCACCTCTCCTGGCTCAGGGGATGTGACAGTCCCATTTCACTGGATGCTCTGAAGGACTGGTTTGGATCCCAAAGGACCAGGGGGGTGATTCTTTTTCCCCTGTGTATAGTTGAGCTTTGCTTATATTTTCCAGGAGCTATTGAGGACTCCTGGACTGTGGTACGACATCATCACCTGGGGACAGTAACTTTGTCACAGCTGCTGAGAGCCAGGAGAGAGCTGCTGTCCCCCACAAGGTGTGTCTCCAAGGGGTGTCCCACAGCTTGGGCACCATGGCAGTGCCAGACCCCATCCAGGCAGAGCTGAAAGAGAACTGCTCTGGTGTGGAGCTGGGCCAGACTCCAGAAGCAAGGCAGACACCCAGCCTTCCCCATCACCCCTCCTGCCAGGGGCCCTGGGTGTCCCCCACGAGTGGGGACCCTGGTTTGCAGGGTGGGGAGCGTGCAGGTGCTGAGGGAGCAGCTCTGGCTGTTTGTGCAACTCCACTGCACACATGAGCCACTGGTTCAGAGACACCAAGCACAGAGCTGGCCCATGGATAAAGCCAGTGCCATTCCAGCTGGCAAACACCTCTACACACGGTGGCATAAGCTTTCCAAAGTCCTGTGAATGACACCATGGATGGATCATGCCAAAGAGCTCTCGGGCATTTACCCTGCCTTGTGTAGGCTGTGGGAGGTGGGTAATGACTGATTTCCATTATGCCTGTTGCTGTGGCTGCACTGAGGATTTGGTACTTGAGCACAAAGCTTCCCCAGCATAGTCTGAATCAAAATCCAACAGCTTCATTCCTGCAAGAAAAGCCACCAACTCAGAGGTGACAACCATTTAGGCCAGTTAAGTCTCCTCTGTTTGATATAAAATATCAATTAGTATAAATCATTGGAATGAAATAACATGCTCTAGACTATTCTTATCCCTCAACTGTAGAAGAAAATCCCAACAAACAATTTAGAGCAAATACCTTCATTAAACACATAAGTGAAGCGGTCGGGATTACAACCCATCTGTCAACAAGGGAACAAACATAGTGATCTAATCTCAGAAAAGAACAAAGAAGTGTCGAGGGGACCGATCTGTGTGTGCCTAATAAAGAGCTGATAAGCAATTAATAATGGGAAGGGCTAATTAATGTATAAATATCGAGGCCTTCAAGCTGTGCAGGGTTTGCACTGAGGGCGGGGAGAGTGTGGGTTGCTCCTGGGGACAGACCCCTGAGGACACCACGGCAGGGGGATGCAAGGGCTGGACAGGGAGTGACCAGTCCCAACCAGTTCAGCAGCAGCTGCCTTGGCCCCTCCTGTCCCAAAGCCACCTTGTCCCTGTCTGGAACATTCCAGGTGCCCAAGAGGAAGGAGTGTGTGACTGTGTGGTGGCACATGCAGAAGCTCAAAGCTGGCCTGGCTGGGACCTGGGAGGCATCAGGACACTGCTGAGTGAGGGAGCTCAGTGAGGAGTAAATGCCACAGGGCAGGTACTCGTGAGTTGCCACCTGAGCTTTGGCTCTGCATCTTAAGAGACCAGAAGAGACTGCAGGAGTCACCCAGCCCGCCCTACCCTTGCTGCCCAGGTTCTCCCCTGCTCAGTGCTGGCTGGCAGAGACACCCAGGGGCTCATGCTCACAGGCAGAGCCTCCTCTGGGCAGGTGGGGGATCATGGAATCCCAGAGTGTTTTGGGTTAGAAGGGACCTCAAAGCCCATCTCACTCCATCCCCTGCCATGGGCAGGGGCACCTTCCACTAGCCCAGGTGGCTTCAAGCCCCGTCCAACCTGGCCTTAGACACTTGCAGGGATGGGGCAGCTGGAGCTTCTCTAGGCAACCTGTGCCAGGGCTTGCCCACCCTCACAGATAAGGATTGCTTCCATACATCTGACCTGAATACCTTCTCTTTCAGTTTGTACCCATTCCTCCTTGTCCTGTCACTCCAGTTCTGATGAATAATCTCTCTCTGGCTTCCTTGTAGCCCCTTCAGATGCTGGAAGGTGCTGCGAGGTCTCCACACAACCTCCTCTTCTCCACGCTGGAGAGCCCCAACCTTCCCAGCCTCTCAGGATGCAATTGCTGGGTGCAGTTCTTGTAAGATCAAAGTGGTTTTGTGTTGTGTTGTGTTCAACCAGAGGATACTAAACCAGGACTCCAGAATCCAGGTGTCTCACCTGCTAAGCCTGAATATGCTCAGATTGTTCCAGAACATTCTCATGTTATTTGAGTGTGCTGCTGTTTTTCAGTCTGTCCCAGGCCACCCCTTTCTTGTGTGAGAAGGAGGCACTGTTGCTGGGGGCAGGAGTCTGAGCTCTTGGCTTGCCACTTCCAGGACAATCCCAGGCTGGAGGGTCCTCAGTGGCACATCTGGTTTATCCTCAGTGAAATTTCTAGCAGTCACAAGCTGATGCAGCTCCATCAGAGGTGGATCATCACAACCTTGGTTGTGGAGGCTTCCCCAACAAGAGCTTGGCTGCTGCAGTTGTACCCTAAGGAGAGCAGAGACATCTCCAGTGAGGGAAGAGGGTCCTATCCCTCAGCATTGCCTGCTCTGATGCTGGGAGGCTCTTCTTGCACACTCTGTGCTCTTTCCCTCCACCCAAACCTGTCTCTGTTTAAGGAGACCTTAAACCAGTATCTGTGCTGGGACATGCAGTGGGGGAACTGGGCAGCAGCATGTGAATGTGCTGGCACACCCCTGTCCCTCTCCACTCAGCCCTGCTCCTGCCCACAGGGACAGCAGTTGTGACACAGGGCTGGGGATGAGCTGCTAGCACGCAACTCCCAGCAAGTGAATTTCATAAATCAAATTACTACCTCTCCTGCCCCCTGGAGAATCCCTGAAAATTTAATGCATCTACTTAAAGCATAAATAGAGAAATAAATGCAGGCAAACAGAGGATGACTGAGTGCTAGGCTGCGGCTGGTGGGTAAGGGGTGGAGGAGAAGGGGCGTCCTGGGAGTTTAAAGCAGAACTTTAAACATGTTTATTTTTTTGTTTTGCTGGAGAAAAATGAGGATCAAGAGACCAGCATTATCGTGCGGTTAGTAAAGCTAGAGAAGACCCATTGGTTGTGCAGCACGAAAAATATGGCTGGTTATTTTCGGGGGTGGGGAGGGAGCTCCACGCCTGCTCTTCCAAGCACAGGAGGAACACATTGCCTGTGCTGATGGCATTTTGTCCCTGGAACTTGTCCCACAGCTGATCACTCCAGCACAGTTGCCATTTACTCCAATAGCTTTTGTGTTTTGTAACATTTACCAACAGTCTTGCTCTGCTTATTAAAAACCCAGGGAGTGGGCAGGGTCCATCAATGTACCTCATCCCCCTTTGCCCTGAGTCATTTGGCTGTTTCTCCAGAAAAAAGGGTTGCCAGCAGAGGTCAAAGCTTTTATTACTGCAGCCAACAGAGTGGAAACAAATGGTGAAGCCTTGAGATGAACAAGGCTTTTAGCTGCTCTGTCCTGTGACATGGGGTTTGTCAGGCCTGGCTTGGTCTGGCACTGTCACCTGAGGTGCAAAGATTCACCCGCCTGGGCCACAGCCAGGATTTGACTGGGAACACCCTGTCTAATGGCCTGTTTTCCCCATCCCCTGTCGCCTCTCATTAAGAAGAACTAACAGCCTAAGGAAATTGTCACCCAAAGAACTTAATTAAGGTGGTGGAAGGGCTGTGAGCACCCAGGAATCACTTGCTATCTGCAAGCCTGGCTTTCAGTGAACAGCTGCTGAGAGAGGGGAGAGCTTAAACCAGAACCTCATAGAAAGGGCTGGGGGGACCTGAGTGATTCCAGGGGGAGACTCTGGGGAAAGGGGTCCCAAAACAGTTCTCAAGTGGTTCCTGCCCCTTGCAAAGCCTGACTGTGCCTTGGAGAGACAGGAGGAAAAGACCCTCTACAGAAAGCCTGCAAACCCTGTGGATGTGCTCAGCTGCCTCCTGAGCACTAAGTCCCCTGGCAGAGAGGAGGATGGGCACATTGGAGAGCCATGGGCTCAGCAAACAAGCCTGGCATGTGTGTAGATAATCCAACTGCAGTTCTTAGAGAAATGGAAGAAGGAAAGCAGGAATACACAGCTCCTCGTGTGCATCCAGGCTTCAGGCAGGCTGAGCTTCAGAGATCTCCTCAGACAGGAGCTGCGTTAGTGTCTACTAGCCCTGGGGGTGTTATTCTGAGTGGATTTGTCTGACAGCCTTTTAAACCTGTCTATATTTCTTGTGGCAATGAGTTCCGCACCAACGCAGTGTTCAATACATGCTCCTATTTGGAGCCTGCCATGCTCAGGCAATTTGATTTTCCTGCTGGCTTTGCATTACAGAGCAAACTCAGGACATCTCCAAAAATTTCCATGAGAAGCACTCACTTTTCTCCTAATGGACAGGATTGGTCCTGGCTGGATGGATCACCATCGAGAGGAAGAGGGGCAAATTGCTGTGAGCTGCTGTTGTAGGGTCAGGGGTGGTATCGCACCCCTCACTGACTGCAGGTCCCTTCCAGAGCATCAGCTGGAGCCTCAGCAGGTCCAATTCCACCCCTGCCATGGGCAGGGACACCTTCCACTAGCCCAGGATGATCCAAGCCCTGTCCAGCCTGGCCTTGGACACTTCCAGGGATGGGGCAGCCACAGCTTCTCTGGGCGACCTGTGCCAGGACCTGCCCACCCTAACAGGGAACAATTTCTTCCCAATATCTAATTTAAATTTTTCAATTCCAAATCTAAAATTCCACAGTTTTAACTCTTGTCAACCCTGATTTGCAGCTGTAAAGACTCAGCAAACCTCCTGTAACTTCCACACAGCATTCCAGGTTTACACCAACTTCCACACAGCTCTATTTTCCATCTCAGTGTTTCCCATCTCCACTCACAGATGAATGTCTCTGGGAGGAAGCTGCAATACCAGGCAGGGTAACACTGGAGAGACAGGCAAAGCTCCCATAAATCCACCTCCTCCCACCTTGTTTAGGAAACATCAAAATGTCTTGGAATGTTTCTGCTGCTCTTAAGAACTTAGATCTTTCCCTCACAGACAGAAAAGGCTCCTTTGTTGTTGATAAAAACCAGGAGCACTGGGAAGACATCTTGACCCCTTTTCTGAGAAACCGAATTGCAGGCAATGCCTCTGAAACCCTACAAAGGAGAGCAGGGGGTTCTGTTGTGATTTCCTACTCCAGTTCTACCAGGTTCATCCAAGCAGAGGTGTTAAACCTGGCATCTTGGCCAGACTCCAGCGCAGGTAATTACAGCTCTGCCAACCTAAATACCTCCCCCAAGTCAATTGAATGTGTTGTTCTTTTTGTTCCCTGTCCTGGCTGCAATGACAGTGTCCCAGGCAGAGTTCTCTTCCTCACATGATGTTCTCCTTCCCAGAGCACAGTTTCTGAGACACAAAATGATCTCCACTGATCACTCCATGGGCCTCCCACAGAAAGCTGCTCCAGAGGGGCCAAGGATAATTATAGGATGAAGGCTGTGGAGCTGTAGCCCAACCAAGAAAAAATCCAGCCCCACCTCCCTGGATCCTTGAGGGGTCTATCCAAGTCAGGACATTCTATGACATTATGACTTTCACGTAGCTCAAAATATTACGTGTTTCTTTGAGGCTCAGAGAACGGACAAATAGCATTGAAAGTAAATCCCCTTATCCCACTCTGGGTGCTGCCCAAAGAGGCCAAGGGGACAAGCAGAGCTCGGTGGAACACCCCAAGGGAGGTCTGTGGTGACAAGAAGCCATTTCTTCCCAGTGCTTTGCCTGCAGTCTCAGTCTCTGACATCCTGGGGCTGTTGACACCCTGCTGGAATAAACTCCCATGAGGAACCAGGCGAGTTGCTGGCTACCAGGTGTGTCCTGTGACCGCACACCCACTCACCCATATGTCACAGCAGAACCTGGCAGCAGCGTCTCCACACCCCCAAAACACAAAAAACAGCTCATAGGAAGGGCTGTGGGCTCTCCCCTCCAGTGAAGCCTTAGGAGAACACCAGGGATCATGCAGGCCCCCACTGCCTGCAGAGTCACCTGGGCCAGAGCTGGGGGCAGCAGCATCTGGGGCATCTCCTGCCTCACTGAGGCTTCTGTGTTTTTAACAGTTTCCTCCTCCAGCCCAGCAAGTTAATTCCCAGCCCCCAGGTAGCTCTGGGGACAGATTTGCACCTCCTGTGCTCTAGCCCTTGGTGTGAGGTCACTTCCCAGGGCCCCTCAGGGATGGGGATGCAGCTCCTGGAGCAGGGACTTGGAGCTGCTGCGTCTTCTCAGTCATAGAAACACAGAATCACACAATGGTTTGGGTTGGAAGGGACCTCAAAGATCACCCAGTTCCAGCCCCTGCCATGGGCAAGGACACCTTCCACTAGCCCAGGTTGCTCCAAGTCCTGTCCAACCTGACCTTGAACACTTCCAGGGATGGGGCAGCCACAGCTTCTCTGGGCAACCTGTGCCAGGGCCTGCCCACCCTCACAGCCAAGGATTTCCTCCTGATGTCTAATCCAAACACACCCTCCCTCACCTTAAAGCCATTCCCCCTTGTCCTGTCACTCCAGGCCCTTGTCCAAAGTCCCTCTCCAGCTTTCATACAAGCCCCTTTAGATACTGGAAGGAGCTGCAGTAAATCCAAGATTTCCCTGATCCTCTCTGCAGTGTGCAGTCTCCCATGCCTGACAGGCAGTAACCCAATCCCTCCTGCTCCCCACACAGTGCTCTGGGACCTCTGGCTCCTCCTGTGGGGTCACACTCTGGTGCTCTGGGATCACCCACTGCTGGAAGCAACACAGCTGGGACCAAGCACAGCCAGCACAATCATTGAGAGCACAGCAAGGCTGTGGGAGAAAGGAGACCTTGTCCCTCTGTCCTGTGCCTCCTGCTGAGGTCAGTGCATGCCAACCCAAGCTGGGGCACTCTCTCTTCGCAGGTCCCACCCACCTCCCTTCCCTGCTCTCCTTCTCTTGGGCTTCCAGCCTCCATCTGCTTGGAGCCCCCATCCTTGGAGGTGTCCAAAGCAGGACTGGATGTGGCACTCAGTGTTCTGGGCTGGGGGACAAGGTGGGCTTCGGGCAAAGGGTGGGCTCCATGGGCTGGGAGGGCTTTTCCAACCTCAGTGATTCTGGGATTCTGGGATTTTGGGATTCCATGCTCTTCCCCGCTGGTGATGGCCAAGACCTGCTTATGCTGGACCCTGCTGAGAAGAACTCTTTACCCTGTACAACTGCAAACACCCTTTTCTGGACTATCCTTTAGGAATCTCTGCTGCTGCACTACACCAATGTTACTTTACACAAAGTCCATAGCTGGCTCTCATCTGCCACAGTAAATTCAATATTTTCTTGATTTCCCCCTGCAATGTCCTATATTTATTGGCAAAGGCTACCCTTTCTGCCCTGCCCTCTTCTTGCTTTTGGAAAGGAGAAGCCTTGCTCTTCACTGCTGTTCAAGAGTCCCCTTTGCTTGCTGCTCTGCTGTGCAGTGAGCTGAGAGCAGGAAGCATTTGCAGTGAAGACGATCTGTGTCAGTGCAGGAGGGCTGGAATTTGGAAGATACTCTCTCCTCTTTCTTTCCTTGTCAAGTGCCAGAGCAGCACCACTGAACATGTCCTTCCTGCCACTCTACTCCATGTTCTTCCCAAGGAATCCAGTTCTTCCTTCCAGCTGGTGGGACTCTGGACTTGCCTCTAGGAAAATGTCGATGAGTTTTCTTTTCTTCTCTTTCCTGATACCTGCAGGCCGTTCCTCACCCAGGGCCATGTGAGTGGTGGCCCAGAGTCCTGTACTGTCACTGTGACTTTGGAGCATAAAGATCTACCTGGGGCCAAAAGGAGCTCATTGTCCACCTTGACACTCCTGTGGAAACCACAGGGGGTAGATCAGAGGCCAAGCTGCAAATTCTTCTGAACTTCACATCTGGGAAAAATCAAAGCTCTTTCCTAGGAAAAAAATGCTCCAGGGACCTTTTCATAGAATCCCAGAATGGTTTGGGTTTGGAGGGGCCTTAAAGATCACCCAGTCCCCCCCCCTGCCACGGGCAGGGACACCTTCCTCTAGCCCAGGTTGCTCCAAGCCCCGTCCAACCTGGCCTTGGACACTTCCAGGGATCCAGGGGCAGCCACAGCTTCCCTGGGCAACCTGTGCCAGGGCCTGCCCACCCTCACAGGGAAGAATGCCTTCCTATACCCAGTCTAAATCCATGCTTTTTCAGCTCAAGGCCATTATCCCTTGTCCTGTAACTCAATGCCCTTGTCCAAAATCCCTCTCCAGCTCTCTTGGAGCTCCTTTAGGTACTGCAAGGCATCAGTAAGGTCACCCTGGAGCCTTCTTGTCTAGAGGCAACTCCTGTTTTGCTAGAGGAGAAATTCAGCTGCACTCTGTGCTACTTCTGAGTGCTCAGCATGTGGTGCAGGAGGAGGACAGGCAGCTCCTCCTGCCCATCTCCAGGTACAGCAAACCGGGCTCTCTCCTGTCACATCCATGTACTCCACAGGCCAAGGGATATTTCGGTGTCCAGGGATTGCTCTGAACAGAGCCTTTTCTTTCTGCCGTTTCTGTAATTGTATCAATGAAAAAAAATGTAAATAGGAATTTTAATAAAAGTACAGCAGTAAGCAGACCTAATCTCTAACCTTTTGAAATATGAAGAAGCTGCTTTATCTGTGAGGAAGCACAATCTCTCCCCAGCAGAGATGGGAATTTGTGGGAGTTAAATTAACTGAGGCACTGCTCCCCTCTTGCTCATTGAGTGTAAGTGAAGCATATTGAGGATTATTGCAAAGGGAGAATTAATAAAAATGGAATGGGAAAGTTTCAAACCCAAGCATGTTTGCTAAATGTCTCCCAGGCACAGGGGGAGCAGCCTGTGGCTTCCACCACCTCCTCCTCTGCTCCCATAGAGAAACAGGGAGGTGCAGAATGGAAGGGCTTTGCACTGGGAATAGGAGCACTGTTGGAGTGATTGGTGCTTGGCATTTTGTGAGAATTACATCCACATACAGCTCTGAAAATAAAGGCTCTGCAGAGTGGGGTTTCTTGGCCCTGTAGCCCTGGGTGTTTGGGTGTCACTTGGCCTTCCACCCACCCCTCCTTTGCCTGTTCTGATCTGGTTGTGCTGCAGAAGGGACGTGCCCATGGACTCCTCAGTGTTCAGAGCAGTAATTCCTCAAACGAGGTGCAAGCATTGCCTGGCACCCCAGAAATGTCCTGGGCCAAAGGGCTTCTGGATTGGCATGACTTTGGTAAAGTTATTTACTTTTGGTAAACTAAGGCAGGACAAATCCGTGCAGGTCACTCCAGACCAGGTGAGGACAGCTGTACCTGGGGGGTTAAGGCAGGGGACAGTTTTCAACATAAAACCCAGTTACAAATGCAATATAAGTGGCAAGGTGAGGGACCAGGGTAGTATTTGTGTCCTGGGACAACAGCCGGGACAGGGTAGGACCCGTGACTGGTTTTTCAGTCACTCTTGTCTACATGGTTTGGCCATGACTGCAGAGGACCAAACAGAGCAGAGAGATGCATCAAACACCCTGAGTGCTCCTGTGCTACCAGCACCAGTTTAACCAGTTTCACCAGTCAGTAGACTGATACCAAGTCTAGGAGTCCTCTTGTTTCCAAGAGATGCCAGATTATCTCTTATAAACTCCACTGTGCACTTGGTCACATTGCTCATGAATCCCTCACTGTTCCATTTGGGTCTTCTGTCACTGCAGGCTCCAATTTCTTGCCATCAGGTTTCTTTCAACCCTCTCTTGCAACAGCTGCCCATGTGGGGTCAGAGGACAATGTGCAGGCCAAGCTATGGGGTCAGCCGTGGTACAGCTCCAGATTTGCTCACATATGTGTGAGCTGTCACAGCTGCACAGCCACTTGCAAGTGAGACACAGCTTGGCAAAAGATGTCCTGGATCCATGCGAACATTCCTGCAAACAGCTCCACACTCACTGGTGCTGCAGGTCTTGGCTTTGCCCTCATTTCTCCAGGCATTCATCCTGCAGAAGGAGCAGGGACTGAAAAGGAATTGCAAACACAAAGCTGGGAAGGGGGCACTGCACATTCCTACCGAAACAAAACCAGTAATGCAGGTTTCCTTCCATTCCTGGGGCTTCCCAGACATCATTCCAGTACTTAAAGGGGGTCTTCAAGAGGGCTAGAGAGGGACTTTGGATGTGGGCCTGGAGTGAAAGGACAAGAGGAATGGCTTCAAACTGCCAGAGGGCAGGGTTAGATGAGATTTTGGGAAGGAATTCTTGACCGTGAGGGTGGGCAGGCCCTGGCACAGGTTGCCCAGGGAAGCTGTGGCTGCCCCATCCCTGGAAGTGTCCAGGGCCAGGTTGGACGGGGTTTGGAGCACCCTGGGCTAGTGGAAGGTGTCCCTGCCCATGGCAGGGTTGAAGTGAGATGAGTTTTAAGGTCCCTTCTAACCCAAACAATTCTGGGATTCTGTGATAATTTCTGGTGTAATTAACCGAGTTTTATGAAGCGTTTGGATGTTCACAGGACCAGAAATCCCAACAAAGTGTGTTCCCTCCCATACTGCCCTGCCCAGCTCAGAATGATGCCTCTTACCTCTCCTGGGCTGATGTGCTGGCTGCAGGCAGCAACAATTGGACTCCTAAAGTGTTCTTTTTGCTGGTTAAACAAGTGAAGTGGCAGCAGCACAAAGATTTAAGGAATAGAATTCCCATTAGGCCCAGGGGCACCCTGCCTGAGCAGCAGTGCCTGCCTTCAGCACATCAGACCTGCTCCTCCCACTGCCCCTGCCTGGGGCTCTGCAATTGTTCCTGTGCATGGCAGGGATTGCCCAGGCCTGCCGTGCACGCAGGGCTCCCATCCCACATCTCTTCTGAATTCTGCAAGCCTGGGGTGCAGCTTTCTTTGGTCTCTCCCTCTCAGCCTTGAAAAATACCCTAATTTCAGAGAGCTTGGAGCTCTGTTCAAAAGACTTTTGAATCCTCCCATTTTCCAGTCATTCATCTGGCCCAAGAATGACTGGGAAGAACTAGCTCATCCCTGGGGATTTTAGAAACGGTACAAAAATCACCTCTAAAGAGAAAGAAAGCGACTTACAGAGATGGGGGTAGGATGTGTCATGTTCTCTGAGAGCTCTGTCATGTCTGAGTAACTCATTTGCCTTGTGCAGAAACCTGTTCCCTGGCACAGCAGCTGCAGAGAGGGGCTGGACCTTGGGCAGAGGGTTCTCCTGCCCAGCCTGGGTGTCCTTTATCAGGTCACAGATGGCCTTGCCCAGGACACTCCAACAATCTCACCTTGTGCCCCAGAGCATCATCCAAACCCTCCTGGAGCTCTGGCAGCCTTGGGGCTGTGCCCACTGCCCTGGGGAGCCTGGTCAGTGCCTGATCACCCTCGGGGGGAAGAACCTTTTGCTGAGATCCAAGCTAAGCCTGCCCTGACACAACTCCAGCCATTCCCTGGATGCTGTCCCTGGTCCCCACAGAACTGCCCTTCAGCAGGAGCTGCAGACCCCCATGAGTCTCCCCTCAGTTTCCTCTTCTCCAGCTGAACACCCCAGGTGCCCTCAGTTGCTCCTCATGTGGCCCCTCCAGGCCATTCCCCATCTTCGGAGCTCTCCATTTGCTCAACCTCATGCAAAACCCTTCCAACTATCTCTTCCCATACTCTGTTCCTGACACTTCTGGATATGCCCCACAATTCTTCCTCACCCAAGCTGCTTCATCCACCGTGACAAAGAGGAGGGCTGGTTGCCATGCCCCTCTCTGCTTTGGGATTCATGCTGGCCTGATGCTCCTGGAGCAGGGCACAAGGGGAAGATGTTGTTGCGGGCACCCTGTGTGGCATCGACATCTCTGAGGCTGCCCAGCTGGGCAGGAGGAGGAGCACGGATCACTCAGTGCTCTGGGCTGGGTGACAAGGTGGTGTTTGGTCAAATGTTGGACACAATGATCTTGGAGGTTTGTTCCATTCTATGATTCCCATATAGACTGGAGGCTGAAAATCATGGAAATATGAGGATCATGGAAATGTAAGACCCTCTGCAAATTCTCACAGTCACTGTTAACTCAGGAAAAGTCTCTGTAGATCCCTAGACTTCATAGAATCCCCCGAATTATTAAGGTTGGAAAAGATCTCCAAGATCGTGAAGTGCAACCATCAACCAGCACCACCACCATGTTCACCACTAAGCCATGTCCCCAAGCGCCACATACGCACATTTTTGAACACTTCCAGGGATGGGGACTCCACCATTTGAAGGCATCTCAGCCTCTGCTCTTCACAGGTCTCACTGCAGTCACCCCTTTAGAGGCAGCAATGAGGAGGCACCAGGCAAAGCCTGCCAGGAAAGGTACAATATTGCTGCTCACAGGAAAGCGGGGTCTCATTCCCCCAACAGCGGGGTGGGAGCCCAGGAGACCTCCTAGGGCAGAGTATTCTTTCATGCTGAGAGGCCAAACAGAGCCTGGGCTGTGGCTCTGCAGGAAAGGGGATAGATGAGGCATGTCTGGAGCAGATTCGAGGTGCTTCCCAGTGCAGGTTGCCTCTGGATTTGGGCTCCAGGGAGGCTCCAGTGGCTTGGGTCCCCCTGCTTCCCCTTGACACCAAACTTCAGTTCTCCACCTGTGAGCTGGACAGCAGAAATTGCCCCAGTTACAGCTCAGGGAAAGAAGGAGTCAATCCTCTCTTCTCCTCAGGAAAACAGAGAGTCATTCCTGCAGCCTCAATCCCACTGCTGCAGACACACAATCGATGGAGTCTGGGCCAATATTCCTGCCCCTTCTCCTCCTGTGGGCTCTGACTCAGCCTCAGGGTTCAGCAGGATGGGAACAGCCCCAGCAGTTGCCATCCATGTGACACCCACTGGAACTGCCTCAGCCTTTGTTTTTCCCAGGACTTTAGTTTCTTCTTAAAGAGCTCTTGCAGATCCAGGCAGCACAGCCTGTGTGCTGACTACAAAGCAAACCTGAGATACAATATGCAAATATGCTTTCCTGTGTCATTTCAGTGCCTGGTTTCTACTGCTAAATTAATACATCTAGTTAAAAGTGTCATAGCCAAAAAACCACTTGGATGAGCTGTTTGGAGAAAAGAAAAATGCCTGCTGACATCATCTCCAGGTGTCTATGTCCAAGTTGGCCATGGTGGCCTGGGTGAGGTGGGCATGGACATGAGGCTGGTGGGGTTCCAGAGCCAGGAACTGTCTCAGTGGAGGGAGCTCTCTGAGTGCCTCATCATATTTCTGGGCTTGGAGTCAGCCTGGGATCATTAACATCACTGTTAATTGCTCTCATCTCTCTTTGGTGTTATCACCTGCCCCCAGCCCATGGTTTGGTAATGACCATGCAGGGTGTGGGAACATCCAACCTGCTCCTTCCATCTGCTCCTCTGTTGACTTGGATGGCTACTCCTGCCTCAGACTGGCAGCCTTGAGCAGCAGGACAATGGGAATCGAAGAGTGACTGCAGGGTTTGCCAGAGCCCATGGAAAAATCGGATCTGTCGGACACTGATGGAGCGGTGCCTGGGTAGCAGCTGGGAAGAGAAGTCTGCCCTGGTGTTAGTGAGACATTTGTGCCATAAATATCATGGAAATAAGAACAGTGACAGCAATGACATGGAAAAAACAAGCTCTCCCTGGTTTCCCTTCCGTGCAGATGCAGCAAGAGAAAGAAAGCTGATCCCCCCAGGCAGGGTGGGGCAGGGACCTGCACTCTCAGGGGTTACACCCCTTGGCACATGGCTCTGCATGGGCTCAGCAACGCCCAGCCTGGAGCAAGGGCCCCCTTGGCAAAGGCAGAAAGCCAAAGCTGTTCTAAAGGTCTTTCCAAAGAGGTGGGCAGGGTTGGAGGAGCCCATGCACAGAAGGTACCAGCGAAGGAGAAGAAGGCCATGTTGAGCTCTCTCCATTCCCTTCTTTCTGCCTGGATCCCCAGGGCATGTCCCATACTGCAGTGGACAATTGGAGGGTTTCCCTTGTGCTTTTCCCTTTTATTTTCTGTTAATGTCAGGAAGGAGCCCAGAAGAAGGATGGAGAGAGACTGTTTCCAAAGGCCTGGAGTGACAGGACAAGGGGGAATGGCTTCCCACTGCCAGAGAGGAGGTTTAGTTTGGCTGTTGGGACGGAATCCTTCCCTGTGAGGGCGGGCAGGCCCTGGCACAGGTTGCCCAGAGAAGCTGTGGCCGCCCCCTCCCTGGAAGTGTCCAAGGTCAGGTTGGACCAGGCTTGGAGCAACCCAGGGTAATGGAAGGTTTCCCTGCCCAAGGCAGGGGGGTGGAATAAGACAAGCTTTAAGGTCCCTTCCAACCCAAACCATTCCATGACTCTATGCTATGGCATCACAATATTCCACAAAGTGTGCACACACTATCAAGCGAATGCTTCTTGGGTGAAGAAGTTCTCTGTCAGCTCAGAAGGAGCCACAGAAGTGACCTTAGAGCTGTCTTTCTGCAGATCTTCCACATATGGAGGAAGACAAAAAGTGTCTCTTCTACACCCATGCCACTGTTTGCTGTGGAAGTGCATTTTAGAGGAGTTCAAACCAGGAAGGAAAGGAAAAGCAGCAGAAAACCAAGGTGTGAGCCATGCAGGCAACAGCACTGCCCCCCTACAGAGCACAGAGCATTGCTGGAGGAACTCTGTGGGTCTGGCTGGTTAGTTTTTGCCAAGAGAAGACACCATTCCCCTGTCAACAGGACCTTGGGACTTGCAGAAGTGCAGAGGTAAAACTACTTGCTGAGACCTTCTCTGTAATCAGACCTGGATAAATAATGAGGGATTAATAGTTTGCTGTAGAAGTTTCTTTGTCTTCTGTTTACAGATGACCCACATGGCCGTGTCAGGGGAGTGCATTGAGGGACTGCCTGGCCAAGGCTCTGCCTGGTGACACATCAGCGAGGTCACTGCACTGTCCAGGGACCTTGGCTGTCCAGGCTGGTGGCACCTTGGTCCCCAGGTGGGGAGGTTGTCTGGAAAGGAATATTGTCTGGAAAGGAAGGTTGTCTGGAAAGCTGTGCATACACATCTGTTAATGGCCTGGCACCTCCTCCCCCCGTCCCTTCCCTGAGACAGAAGAGCAGCTTCAGGGCAGAGAATGCCCTGAAATCAGAGACCCACCAGAGCTCCAGGATGGACAGCACGAGTGGGTACAGCCACTGTCACCATGGGAAGGGATGAGAGGAGTGAGAGAGAAACAGCTTTTTCCCATGGGGCAAGATCATCACAGCTCCTCAAACTGTACAAATGCACAGAAATCTCTCAGGCACCAGAGAATCAACCAGCCACTAAAAGCTGAGGAAATGTCCCTGTTCTGGGGTAGTTTCTTGTCCTTTATTTGAAGGCAGCTGCTCAGGAAGCTGCCTGAGAAGCTGATCACATCTGGCACTGCCCATTCTGCTGTGAGTGAGCCCTGTTGTGTCTGTGCCCTCTCTCACTGCATTTGTTCCCCTCACATTTCCCTGCCTGCTTTCCATTCACTGCCTGTCTTGTACCTGGGAGTGAACAGACTTCATGTAACAAACTTCGGATCCAGCCATACCTAGTCAAGCAAGAAAGAATCCAGCTCCATAGAATTAATCCCCCAAACTCCTATTATTAGATTTTTGTAGCTATATTAATTTTAGAAGAAAAATTAGGTCCAAAGTGCTGGGCTCATTTTAATGAAGATTCACAGTCACAATTTAATCCCTTGATGAGGAAGAATCAGCTTTTGAGAACATCAGACTCATTATAAACTCCTCACAAAGTCATCAGAGCCCGACAAGGGATGGCAGGAAAAGGGGCTAAAGGAGAAGGATTCTGTGCGGGAATTGGATGGAGCAGGAGTTTCTGAGCCTGCACTTCCCCTCGCTGCCTGAAGCCGCGGCAGCTCCGGCACATAGATGAAAGCATGCAGCAAAGAAGATAAACAAGAAAACAGCTCTGAAACAGTCACGCTGCTAAAAACAACCTGGGGATAATGGGATGTGGGATAAAAGAGAAAGTGCTGGAAATTTTGGAGTGACTTCCAGGTGGGACTGAAGTTGGGGAGTGGAGCTGTCACCACAGTGAGCCTCCCCGGGAAGGGTTGGATGTGCAGCACAGGCATTTCCTCTGCAAACATCTCGTCCCTTCCTTCCACAGCCAGCAACGCGGCTTCAAATCCCAAGAAGGTCCCCGAAATCCAACATTTCTCCTCGGGGACTGTTTCCTTCTTTTCACATCTGCTTTAGCTCTTTCTATCCCCTATTTTGGCTCTCGGCAAGGCAATGGGATTATACCGGATGTCCAGGGAGACTCTGTTCTTCTTTAGCTTGTTGGTGCTGATAAATTGAGCAGCAGGAGGCAGAGGCACCTGGGTGTTTCAGCATTACCTCGGTGTGACAAAGCCAGAGTGGTATCACAGGAGCATGTGGACTCCAAGTCTCGACCAGTGCAGGCACACTAATGAAAGGCAAGTCTCAGACCCCAAATATTTTGTGGGGCACAATGCTTAACCTTTAGTGCTGTTCCCTGGGGATATAGTTCCACTAGGGTTTTTCTGTGCCCTTGTAACTTTTGGCATAAGGACAGAGGAGTGTCTGTTCTGTATCTCTCAAAAACTCTTGTCCCTGAGCACTGCCTTTGGCAGTGGCCTTGCCCACCGTTGGGTTTTCTCCCCTCTCCTGAACCGAGCTGCTCAGAGACCTTGGGTCCTGTATTGGTGTGCACGGACCAACCAGCGAGGGAAGGACACAGATTGTTCCACCCTGATGCTTCCCACACTTTGCAAAGCACCTGCCTTGGAGAAGCAGGGACAGAGTTTCAAGGTAACTCGGGGCTGAAGGTGCTTTCTGTGGTGAATTCAATGAAGCCATGCCAGGAGGCCCACAGTGTTTGGAAACAACAGCCCAACATTGGTCTCATCTGCGTTATGACCTTTGAAGTCAGGTTTTGGAGGTCACCCATGATGGGAGCAATGGAAGGACAGATGAGCTGGGCTCGTGGTGTTCAGGGCTCAGAAGGCTACATGCATTAAACCAGCTCAGACTGCCATGTGGGTGCCCACATGGCCACACTGGTCCTAGACCTCAGTTTCGAGTTTGGGGTCAGGCCTGGGGACACATTGGTGTGGATTTACTAGGGAGATCCAGGCACTTCCCTTAAACCAGTACTCCTCGGGCCATGGAAGAGTGGGTCTTCTTGAGGAATGAAGTGGTCACCTGATTTCTCCTGGTGTCCCCCAGCATCTGAGCAGCTTTAGATGGCAGAGCTAAAACTTTCTTGGCCAACCTCTTAGGGGTCTCCTAAGAGAGTTATAAAATGAGCTTTCTTGGTAGCTTGAGGAAATGATTCACAGGGTGCAATGTAGGGGATTTCTTTGGGCTGATTCTCCCATTCCACTCCACTTCCCCTATCCCACATTCCCCACTCTCCTAAAAACTGCTTGCCTGCAGCTACAGGGTGTCACTGCAGTTCCCATCTTCTTGTGCTCCCTTTGCTGTGATTCCTTGCTGTCCTCTGTGTGTCCTTCCAGCTGGAAGCACCTTGTATGTCTTCAGGAAATGTTTGTAAAGGCTTTAGTTTAGTTTGCAGTGGGACACGGGGGAAGCACCAGGACTTTGAGGAAATGCTGGGTTGGTAGCTGTGGCTCACAGCAGTGAAACCTTTTGTGCCTGAAGGAATCCTGCTCAAAACTGCCTTAAACAGATGTGTGGTGGCTGTGCCTGAGACACTGGGCATGGCCAGCCCAGGGCATTGCCAGCCCATCCCTGCAGCACACAGAGCTGCCCTGGAGGCAAACCAGTTTGAAGTGGGGAGTGTCTCAGACAGGCTGGGATGGGGTGTGTCACCTCCTTCACCCTGAGTCCTTGCAGCAGGGAGCTGGGACTCAGCTGGGCTCAGCGAGGTGCCAATGGGACAGCAATCCCTGTGGAGCCTGGGAGCTGTCCTTGTGCAAGGGGTGGCAGTGCAGGGGGTACAGCATGGCCCTGTTGGGGCCTGACAGCCCTGGGGGCAACATCTGTCCAGCAGCAGGTTGTGCTGCCCTGGGACAGGAACCTCTTGGAGGCGCATGGTGGGATTCTTGGGCTGTCCTGTGCAGGACCAGGAGTTGACTTTAATGATCCTTGTGGGTTCCTTCTGACTTGGGATATGCTGTGATTCTGATTCTGGAGAGGTGAGGGAGCTCTGCCCCTGAGCTGAGTGGGCCTGACATCGGGACTCCATCAACTCCAGGAGGCTGCACATGTTTCTAGGGTCCCCCATCCAAATAATTTGTGCCCATTTATAAGTTCTGCTCATACACATCCATGAGGATTGTACCTCCCACGCCCACTGACAGGGAACATATCACATGTGCAGGGCATCCCTGGCACTCACACCTACTGGGTCTGTGGAGCCCTCAAACATCCATAGGGACCACATTCCCCACACATCAGTCTATAAACCCTCTTAGGAGCAATACCCAGTGCACACACTATGAGAGACCATACAGACTGCAAACCTACAGCCATCATGGTCCCTCTGAGCCCATGAAGGGCTGCTGTGCATGGAGCTCCATAGAGACTGTACCGACAGCTGACCTAGTGAGACCACATCCCTGACTATCCCTGCAGGGGCCACATCCCCAGGGACAGGGACAGTGGTGACACACACTGCTGGGGAGCACATGCCCAGGGACAGGGACAGTGGCTACACATATCTTTAGGGACTAAATCCCTGCAGGGACCATATCCCCAGGGACAGGGATGTCGACACACTCCCCTTTGGGGACCACATCCCTTTGGGGAGCACATTCCCAATGGCAGGTACAGAGGCCACACACACCTATAAGGGATCATATCCCTGCCCATCCCTGCAGGGACAATATCCCCAGGGACAGGGATGTGGTCACACACACCTATAGGGACTGCATCCCTGAAGGGAGCACATTCCCATGGATAGGTACAGCGGTCAGATACACCTATTGGGACTGCATCCCTGCCCATCCCGGCAGGGACCATATCCCCAGGGACAGGGACAGGGGCCACACGCCACGCACATCTGTAGTGACCACGCTGCTGTCCCTGCCCGCTGCTCCAGTCCCTTCCCTCTCTGCTCGCTGGAGCCGCCCGGAGCTCCCGCGCTCCCCGGGCGCGGCGGGTCCGTGTTCGTGTCCGTGTGCGGGTCCGTGTGCGGATCCGTGTTCGTGTTCGTGTCCGTGTTCGTGTCCGTGTGCGGATCCCTGTGCGGGTCCGTGTCCATGTCCGTGCCCGTGCCCGTG
>WBMV01001055.1:311818-360777 GCA_013396655.1 Campylorhamphus procurvoides | reverse complement strand
CGGACCCCCCCCGGGGGCGGGGGCGGCGGAGCGGGCTCGGCCCCGGCGCACGAGACGTGCTGGGGGTACTACGACGTGAGCGGGCAGTGGGACAAGGAGTTCGAGTGCAACAACAGCCTCACGGGCTTCCGCTACTGCTGCGGCACCTGCTTCTACCGCTTCTGCTGCAACAAACGCGCCGAGAAGCTCAACCAAAGCCTGTGCCGCAACTACAAGAGCCCCGAGTGGGCCCACCCCACCACGGCCAGCGGCGCCCTGCCCGCCGACGGCAGCGACGGTGCCGACGGGGATGCCAACAAGTACGACCCGGACAAGGACAGCACCAACGCCACGGTCTACATCTCGTGCGGGGCCATCGCCTTTGTGCTCATCGCCGGCGTCTTTGCCAAGGTGGCCTACGACAAGGCGCGGCGCCCGCCCCGGGAGATGAACATACACAGGTGCGATCCCTCCCCTGCTTCCAGCACCCCTTCTGCCCGGGCATGGCCTCTCTCTCCAAGTGTTCCCCCTTTGTAAAGTCTGTTCAAGGGTTTCCTTGTTGCACGACCCATTCAAGGGGCTCTCCTTTCAACCGCCCATCCAAATGTTTCCCATTTTTGCAGCCTGTCCAAGAGTTTCCCAATGGCATGAGCCCTCCAAGAGTTCCACCTTTGAACTGGCTGTCCAAGGGTTCAGTTTTTACACTGCTGTCCCTGGGTTCTCCCACCTCACAAGCTGTCCAAGGAGTCCCCTCAAGGTCCCCCCCAAGGAGACCCATTCAAGTCTTTATGCCTTGCACTGGCCGACCATGAGTTTCCCCCTGCACCACCCTTCCAAGGATTTTCTCAGTGCCATGGCTGTTTAAGGGCTCCCCTTTTGGGCCACCTGTCCAAACGATCTTCCATCGTGCTGTCGCTTTGGGGGGTCCCCCCTTGAGTCACTCATCCAAGGGTTTTCCCTTTTGCAAAAGCTGTCCAAGAGTTCCCTCTTTGCACCACACGTCAAAGGATTTTCCTTTTCCATCCTTTATTCAGGAGTTCCGTCTTTGCACGGTCTTATCAGGACACCCCCACCCCTCGGGCCATCCCTCCCGTCCCCCTCCCAGTGCCCACCTCGGGGTCTGACCTGGTGCCCCGTGGCCTCGTTCGGGGGTCGCTGTCCCGTGGCTTCAGCACCCGCTCCGCGGACAGTTCCGCGCACGGTTCCACGAGCAGTACCGCGGACAGCTCCATGGACAGCTCCCCGAACAGCTCGATGGACAGCTCCATGGACAGCTCCCCGAACAGCTCGATGGACAGCTCCATGGACAGCTCCCCGAACAGCTCGATGGACAGCTCCATGGACAGCTCCCCGGACAGCTCCCCGAACAGCTCCCCGAACAGCTCCATGGACAGATCGGCGCTGCTGAGTGCCCGGTTCTCCCCATGGAGCTGCCCTCGGCATCCCGGACCCCTCCGGCACCCCCCTCTGCCCNCACTCCCCTACAGCTCCCCCGCCCCCCTCCCCTGCACCCCCACCCCGCCCCTGGGGGCAGCAAAGCCCCTCGACCCCTGAGGTTCTGCCCTGCCTCGCCCGGCCGGGAGGAGTTTAGGAAGTGTGGAGGGGATGGCTCTGAACCCCCTGGATGGTGCGTTTGCCTGTGGTGCCAAGGGCTGTGTGGGAAAGCGCTGGTGGCAGGGAGAGCTCTGCATCTTTCTTTCTTTATTCCTTATTTCATCCCCTCTAAATAGTGCTAACTCTGTCCCTGCTGGTGCAGGAAGCAGTTTGGGGTGCCCTCAGCAGTGCTGTTGCACATCACTGTGATAGCAGAGAACACTCAATGTGTCAGAGAAAATCCCATTTCCAAGCGAAAGCTCGGGCTTCTGTAGCAATTCTCATTTTGGACAAACGCATCTACTCTCTCAGTTCATATTTATTTTATGATGAAAAAGTCCCTCCAAATGATGAGTGCTCCTTGCGTGCTGTGAATCCAAAAGCTTCATATGTCTGAACATGAAAATTGGTGAGAGGCTTCTTTATAAGAACAGTGCTGAGCATGAGTGGGGAAAGACTATCTCTGGCAGACAATGCTGCATAAAAGATGTTTTAATTAGGATTTTTTTTAGTGAAAACTATTAAAATCATTGCCCATATTTTTAAGGCTGAATTCTAATAGCTGTTGATAGAGACTGGGGGAAGAAATTGTAGGTTTTTACAAAGAAAAAGAGATGAGTGACGTATTTTTTATTTATTTGGGAAGGTGTGTTTTATTCAGACTCCTCCCTGAGAATGGACGTGCCTGCAGTGAGGACAGACAGTAAAGCTGGTGTACACTTGTCTGGCCCACGTATTCCACCACAAACCCCACCTGCCTCTGGTCCCTGCAAGGAAATGCCTCCACAGTGTTAAAACTGGACCCAAGTGTGGATAGCGGAGGGTCCTGAGAGTGGCTTAGCAAGAAAACAAGCTCCTTTAAGTATTGTGTTGACCAAGGGCTGGTTCCCCAGCTGCCCAGCTCTTGTGGCTTCAAGGCAACTTTGCCTGGGCCTTATCTTCACACTAAATTTGGAAATCTGGGTTGGATGCCCATATGTTACTTCTGCTCCAGCTCCAGCATGCTACAGGGCTGAATCCTTCACCCTTCAGAATCAGAGACAGCCTTGCCAGACTTGTCTGGATTATTCCTGATGTTTTCATTTCTTTGATGCTTGCTTTTCTTTATTTAGAGAAGTTCTGGTGAAATGATTCACCTGTGTGTGGAAGTATGAATGGCAGATTGAGTGCTTGGGAAGCATGACTTCCAGAGCATTTTAAGGAGTTGATTGACTTCTATAATATGGTAGCTGGTGAAATATTATACCTTTCAGAGCTGTGTTACCTGAACTTGATCAACACTGCACGATGGTTTAAATATTATGAAGTGCCAGAGGCTGCATAAGTCTGAGGAAAAATGCTCTCAAGTGCTCTAAGCAGAATGTAAATATGAGCAGTGGAATGGTTTGCCTTTGTCTCTGTCAGCTGCTGAGGAGTAACAGGAAAGGAGGAAATCAGGGTGTAGTCAGATATTTCCATTTGTTTGAGGTTGTGTCAATTGGAGTGAAGTGCAACATCCAGAATAATTCACTGTAGTGGTGGCAAGTACATTAAATCTCAGTGTGCATCCCAGCAAAACCTCTGGCATGCAGAGAGAAGCAGAACAAAGAGAAACTGTCACAGAGGGCTGGAAACAGCCCCTTGGGACCAGGATCCCACATGCAGGGAAGATTAATCAAGACTTGCCTGCACTTCACCATGAGCAAGATCACACTGTAAATTTTATTTTCTCATAAATGGTTCGAGGTGCTGTGTGTGGATGTTATTTTTCTGCTCATTTCTCATCCAGATTTTACAGAAAATCCTTATTAACTCAGTCAGAAAGAACATTTTGAGGGAGGCAGGGCCCATTTAATGTCTTTTGATAGAAGGAGGGTTTACAAATTCACGAGAGAACTGTCACTCTCCTGTGAAATGAAAGGCTGGCTGTGCACAGAGATGTGCATGTGCAGCTCCGAGCTGGAAGCAGCTCTTGTTTCCAGGCACTACCACATCCCTTTAAAGCAGAGGCACTGCTGGAATTCTGGGCTCAGCAGTGGCAGTGACTGAGACAGTCATTTCTGAGAGCAGTAAGTGGAAGAGCTTTGAAAAACAGCGCCTGAAGTATTCATATTTTACAGAAATGCTTGTAATGCTTTAAACTGAACAGATTTTTTTTAATGGTTATAGATCTTTCAGCCTGATCATATAGAATTACCTCTTGTCTGGATTTGCTTTGGAGTTACACAGCCAGAACTATTGCTGACCTCCAGGTAGAAGCTGGGGCTTGTTTCTGAGAGCTATACCCAGCAATACTATCTTTGCTGATGCTCTTTGGCTGCATTTGTGAGGGTGGTGTGTTTTCATCAGTTTGTCAGGGCTTTTTTCTCAAGCATTTCTTAAGTGGGCAGAGTATTTGCTTTACTTTCAGTATGGGAACGAGTTAAGGAATCTTTGAACAAGGAATATCAGCTGTTTGCTTGCAAAGCTGGGTATGTTTTCCTGTACCAAGGAGGGCTGGCCCAGAATATTCTCTTCCCATGGCCACGACCCCGAATCCCTAGGCTCCAGTGCATAAATAATTCACAGAGAGTAGTATGGCTCCCTGACCCCTGTTTAGTCCTCAGCAGCAGCCACTGTGCTCTCTGCTGAGCTATAAATGCACAATTTTGAACCTGATTATAGTCTGCAGTGAGGGACTGAAATATCCCAAGTGCTTCCCACATGGTCAGCCGAAGGCAGAGGGACACAGTGGCAGTGCTGGCCCTGGGACACTTATGGAAGCCCAGCTCTTCTGGAGCTGCTGAGAAGCAGCAGCAGGATTTTTCTCAGCAAACCAGCTCTGTGTCCTGCTAAAAGGTTGTTTCCTTTTCTGGAGTGTGAAAGGCAGAAGGGAAACAGGCACCTCCTGCCCAGTGCTTCACTTTCCCTGCTCCTACAGCATCTGTGTTGCTGCAGAGGGGAAAGATCCTTGTGCTGCTCTTCTCTTTGGCTTCTGCCTTTACATCTCCTGCTCTGTGAATAACAGCAGTGACTGTTTTTATAAATGTAGAGACCACAGTTAAATGGATCCATTTCTTGCCATTTTCCCTCCACAGCCCTGGATTTCCACAGGAATCTGAGGCGATGTTCCTGTTTGCCCACACACCCGTGCGGGCTGCGTGCACCGCTGTGTGTGAGGCTGGCTTAGAGTCCAGGAGGGTTTATCTTCCTGCAGGCAGCATGTCAGCACAGCACAGGGCCCTGGGCTTGCAGAGGGGTCACTGGAGGGCAGCTGCTCTCAGCTTGTGGAGCTCCTGAAAACTGCCTGTGTGCAGCCGTGCTGTTCCCAGCGGGATCACAGCTGGCTCAGGCTGTCCCTGGGCCAAAGTAGCCAAACTCCCAGCTCCCCATGGCAGGGACAGAGTGCTCCCAACACACACCTGCCCAGGGGAATCACACATAAGGTTTGCTTTCTTGGATGCTCTTGCTGCTTTTGGTCTCTTCCCACTGAGGTGTTTTTATACTGAGTCTTTTTACTCCAGTCAGACTCACTTTCAGCAGCTCTTTATGCTGCTTTGTATTGTTTATTCCTGATGAGTCTCTGGTCTAAAGTGCCCTGTCCCTCTAACAGGCACAGAATACGGGTCCACAAGCACATGGCAGACTTGACTATGATAAAAAGAAAAAGGTACAGCCATAGAATCCCAGAATCACACAATGGTCTGGGTTGGAAGGGACCTTAAAGATCATCTTGTTCCAACCCCTGCATTGGGCAGAGTCCCCTTGCACTAAAGACTTGTGGCCTGAAAGAAGTTACTTATAACTAGTTCTGTTTCAAACCAACACTGCACTTTGTGGTATTTGGGCTAACTCCCAAACAGGGAGAAGTCCTGGATCTTGTCCTGTTTGCAGGATGGATTTCCCAGACCCAGCTGGCCAAATCAAGGCAGGGGGGGCGTTTGTGTGCATGTACCTGTACAAAATATTTTCCCTTTTTTTTCACTTACAGGTACCAGAGAAGCTTCAGTCTGAAGCTCTGGTCAGTTTGCAGTTTGGCAACTCTTTTCTTTTGCCATGTTTTCCTCTCTGAGTCTATTTTCTAAAGAGCCTGGCTTTGTAAGAGCATAGGGACCGCCTGGCCACAGACTTGCCCTGGATACTACTGGCTCTTCTCTTTTCTCTCTGAACTTCTCCTATTATGAGAGGCCACTGAGAAACCACTCTGCCTTCTCCAAATCATTTCAATGTCTCTAATTCACATTTATTTAATATTTTTCTTTTCCTAATTAACTTTTTCTATTAGTCAACCTCCATCATAAGGTGTCAAGGGAATCCAGTCTAGCTCTGAGCTTCTATTTCTTTTAATTTTGCAATTCCTTATATCCTTAACTAGCAGTTGATCTCTGTGCCTTTGGAGATGAGATGCCTTTTAAAACTTCTTTTTCTCATAAGATCTGAACTTCATCAGGAAAATGAGGTCATGGTACTCTTTTGCTTGCCTTTGCCCCTGCTCACATGGGCAAGCTGTATCTCCTTAGATCTCTGTGCACTGCATGGAGGGCTCAGATATCTCATTCTCAAGGCAGATAAACATGGATTTCTTCCTCAACAATATTGTGCTGTAGTTCAACGCTCACCCCAACCTCCTTTGTTACAAGGGCTCTTCAGAGTTAGGGCTCTTCAGAGAGTATACAACTTTCTTGAGTGAGTTTAAAGGCCATTACTTGTTTTCCAACAAAAGATTTGATGCAGAAATAGATGCCTTGTGCATGAAACTTCTGTGTGCACTCCTGTGCTTTCCAAAGCACTGCATGTCCACCGAGTGCTGTCACTGCCTTTGTGTCTGTGGATCACAGAGTCACACAATGCGCTGAGCTGGAAGGGACCCATGAGGACCATCCAATCCGACCCTCAGCCCTGCACAGGCCCATCCCCAAGAGTCACACCTTGTGCCCCAGAGCATCATCCAAACCCTCCTGGAGCTCTGGCAGCCTTGGGGCTGTGCCCACTGCCCTGGGGAGCCTGGTCAGTGCTCGACCACCCTCTGGGAGAAGAACGTTTAGCTGAGATCCAAGCTAAGCCTGCCCTGACACAACTCCAGCCATTCCCTGGGTGCTGTCCCTGGTCCCCACAGAGCAGAGATCAGTGCCTGCCCCTCCCCATGAAGTTGTCCCTGCAATGCGGTCTCTCCTCGGTCTCCTCCAAGATACACATGCACAAACAGGAACAGGTTAAAAGACTGGACCAGCCTGAGCACTCAGTGCAATTGCTGCAGCTTTCATGCCTATGAAATACCTAACAGGACCTGCTGTTTAATTTTCTCTTCTTTCCGTGATCAGGTCTGGTGCTGTGTTCCTTTTCTGCACAATAACACAGCTCCCTGTTCTCCCCAGCACCCATGTTGTCTTTCCTGGGGGCACTGTTTGGACAATCCTCTCAGACACAGAGTGTGACTCTTGGGGATGGTCCTGGGCAGGGCCAGGAGATGGACTGGGTGGTTCTTGTGGGTCCCTTCCAACTGGACATGTTCTGTGGTTCTTGTCATGGAGCCTCCTGTTGGCTCCCTGAAGAGGCTGAGCTGGATGGGTGCCACGTGGGAGCTGGGGTGGAGGAGCACAGGGGACACCAGGAGCTGTCCCAGCAGTGCAGCAGGTGCCTGTTCCCTGCCTGTTCCCTCAGCAATGCTGGGGACAGCACAAAATCCTTTGTGCCACTCACTGTCCCCAAACACCATGGTTTAGATGCAGGTCTGGGCCCTTGGTGCCCTGGCAACTCTCTGTGGAGAAACATCCATTGGAAAGATTAATTTTAAACTTGTAATTGCAAAACCTTTATGTTTTTTTCTTTCTCTTTGGACCTCCTGTATTTGAAGGAGCTGGTGCTACCTGTTGTGAGTTTAGTCACTGCAGTAAATTCCTTTTCCACATCACAGCCATGGCAGGACACTTATTCAATTTGAAGATTAGCATGAGATGTGTAAAGATGTGTGAGATGTGCAGTCTAAGCACTGCTGCTACTTACTGCTCTTGATCACAGCTCAAAGCACCTAAGGCAAGAGCTTTAGTGTTCAGCTGCTGATTGCAGCTCACTTATAAAGCCAGGGGAGAAGATGAGCTCACAGCCACACTGTTTTCTTGTATCTAGCAGTTTAACACCTATTCTCTTCTTCTTCAGCTGAAATGCATTTTCCACAGACCTGCATCCCCCACCGAGTGTGTATCTATGGGGTAATCATGTCACCTACATGTTGGCTTTGTGTTGCCCAGACAGAGGGAGCCAGGAAAGGTGCCAGCCCTGTCCTGCTCCTCGGTACACCTGGAATTAAGCACTCACTGAAATTTGTCAGATTAAATTCTAGGGGCTTCCCAAATAATTCTTGTGTTCGGCATTAAGATTTTTCAGAAGACATCTGACTTTTCCTTGTGGTATTTCTTTTTAAGGAAGACTATTTCCCCACTTACACTAAGTGCAAATGCTTCACTCCTGTAAGGGTGTCCCAGTGCTTTGTCTTTTTTCCGTCTTAACTCCATGAGGGAATTCACCTACTCTTTTTTACACACACGCAGAATCATAGAATGCAATCACAGAACCATGGAATATCCTGCGCTGGAAGGGACCCACAAAAATCATCAAAGTCCAACTCATGTTCTTGCTCAGAACAACCCCAAAACCCCACGCTGTGCCCATGTCCAAAGACTGCTTGAAGTCTGCCAGGCATCACCACATTCCTACTAAGGCAAGTGAGAAACCATTCCCAGTGTTCCCCCCTGGAACTCCTGCTCTGAAGCACCAGCTGCTGCTCTTTCTGACAGCTGTGGTGGCCAGTCCTCTGTTGTGCTGGCCTGGGGCTGCTGCATCTCCAGGACTCTGCTGAGCCACTGCACTGGGGGAATCAAGCCCTGCTTTGGCCATGGCTCCCACACAGAGCTGCCCAGAGCTTTGCTGGCAGTACCACGCCGTGTTTCCTCACCTGTATCAGTTTGCAGTATGTGTTTGTACAATGAGTTATCATCCCACCCTTCTGGCAATAAGGTGCCCCAGGAGTGATGGATGCCCAGGAGGCAGCAGAAGGAGGTTGTTGATGCCAGGCAGTCCCTTTGCCTTTCCATGTGCTGTTTGCTCCCAGGACCTGCAGTGTGGGAGCTCTCCCAGGACCTGTGTGGTCAGTGTTTGGAGCTCCCAAGGCACCCAACAAGTCTGGGAACAGGAGCCAAGCCAAGCCATCAATAATGCACAGCCACCCTGTGTGTGACTGGCCAGTGACCAAAATCCCTGTCCCTTGGAGAGAGTTGTCCCTTCCAGGTGAACTGGCTCCACTTTGGATAAATCCCCTCTCTTGGAACAACTACCTCGGTGTTTCCAGGTTAGTAACAGACCATAAGGGAGTCTTTAACCTCGCTTTTTTTAAGAATGTGTAGTGAAGTCCTGGCTGTGCTGAAGTGGTTTGGATTTCTGCCACAAACTCCATCACAGCTCTGCTTTTAGCAGGCTCTCGGCTCAACCAGGCACTGCTCTTTTCACTGTGCTCTGCCAGATCCATTTGGTGATTCCTTTTCAATTTTCCCCCAGATTCCCAGGGACATGGAACAGGCAATTCTCTTTACTAACACCCTGTACGTGAGGTCTCCAAGAGGGGATTTTCAGTAGAGTGAAGTTTTGCAAATGTAGAACCTGCATTTCTGGAACAGGCAGCTCTTCCCATTGCCTTTCCTATTCAGCACCTACAGATCCCTCTGTTCCAATGTTATTGCCCACAGGCACATCCCAGCCTGGTGAAACTGTCACCAAAGCTCCCCTTGTCTTCAGCAGACCTGTGCCCACACTCATACTGTCAATCAGAGTGGAAAATCTGTGGATATTGGGAAAACAGGACCGGCTGTGGTGGAGGAGAGCCCTGCTACAGCTGCTGTTCCCTCAGTGGTAATTCAGAGAGCAGGTTCTGGGTTGAGTTAGGGAGGGGACAGGCTGTGCTACAGCGAGCTGGTCCCTCACAGCCCCTGCAGCTTTACCTGGTTGCACACCCAAAGTCGTACTTTGGTATCAGGCCCCAGCTGATGCCCAGCCTTGCTGCCCTGCTGTTTCCACCCATCCCTTTTGGTCCTTTGTATTTCCAACAGGTCCTTTTTTTTTTTTTGCTTTCCTTCTTTGCATTAGAGTCTTTGTGTTCATACCACTGCCTTTCTTCTATCACTTCCTTGGGAGGGGCAGGGAAGGGGCAGGCACTGATCTCTGCTCTGTGGGGACCAGGGACAGCATCCAGGGAATGGCTGGAGTTGCATCAGGGCAGGCTTAGGTGGGATCTCAGCAAAAGGTTCTTCCCCCAGAGAGTGGTGGGCACTGCCCAGGCTCCCCAGGGCAGTGGGCACAGCCCCAAGGCTGCCAGAGCTCCAGGAGGGTTTGGATGATGCTTTGGGCACAGGGGGTGACTCTTGGGGATGGGTCTGTGCAGGGCTGAGAGTTGGACTGGGTATTCCTTGTGAGTCCCTTCCAGCTCAGCATATTCTGTGATTCTGTGATTCCCAAAGTGCTCAATTTGTCCAGAGTCCCAGGAGAGCCTTTCCTGACAAGGCACCTGAGAACAGGACCTGGCCTGGGCTGTCTTGCCATAGTTTCCCTCCCTCACTACTGGCCCAGCACTCGTCTGGGACAGCATCCCTGATGTCACAGTGGCTATTCTGGGTTCAGGGGGAAAGAAGCTTCAGTGTTCTCCCAGCACTGACGTGGCTGCAGAGGGGTCAGAAATGGTTATCTCTGGAGGGCACTGTGCTGCTCCGGCTGCTCCAGCTGCTGCCACAGGGGACACGTTGCAGTCAGGGAGGTTTGTGTTCCTGAGATAAGGGATGTATCATCAGAGAAAGTTCTCTGAAGTGTCTCATATACCTGGGCAGGCGATTAGGATGGGGTGACATCAGTGGCACTAATTGTGCACAAATGGCTGCGCATGCAAGACCGAAATATTTCAATGACTCTCTTCTCTTGTCTGTTGAAGCTTTGCAATTAGAGAACTGCACCCAAGAGACTTATACCAACCAAATCCTTCCTCAGTTAAGTGTGACTGACCTTCCACCCTCTGGGCTTTATGGAAATAAACTGGATCACACACAGCAGTGTGACTGAATTGGCAAGGAAATAACCAGTATAATCCAAGTTGGACTTTCTCCTCCACCTCTAGTATTCATTCTGCTCATGCTGAACAGTCTTTTTTCTCTGTGTAACCATGAAGAGGATGAGAAGGGAGCGCTCAGGACACACAGCTTGGTGTGTTTAAGGAACTACACCTTCAGCATTGCTGAGCTCACACTGGTTTAGTCCCTCCCACTGATGATCTAGGGCTGCTTTGGGCAGATGTGTTCAGTTTTATCTCCTGTGCAGTCTTACAGGGCAGACATCACTTTCCCGAGCATCACCTAGGATTCCTGCAGTGTCTGAGAGCAACAGTCTCCTCCATTCCAGATGGGATGGCACCCAAAGTCATTTCCTTATTATGTTGGGGCCAACAATAATGAGAGGAGCTCTCATTATTACTACCCCTTCAGGATGAAAGACAGGGATTGAATTTGTACTCATCAAATACCTGAGTGGTACTTTGGTTTGTGATAAAGACCACAATCTGAAATGTTGTCCTGGGCACGTGGCTTTGTGCTCACAGAGGGCAGCAGGCTGAGGGTTCAGCTCTCAGGGGGGTATGGACTGAGAGGATGAGGCACTTCCCAGCAGCTTCAATTGTTCCAGGGGAGATTCACTTGGACTGGCTTAATTATTCTTAGTGAATG
This sequence comes from Campylorhamphus procurvoides, assembly GCA_013396655.1. Taxonomy (NCBI): domain Eukaryota; kingdom Metazoa; phylum Chordata; class Aves; order Passeriformes; family Dendrocolaptidae; genus Campylorhamphus; species Campylorhamphus procurvoides. The sequence goes on along the minus strand of WBMV01001055.1, from coordinate 349,492 downwards.
GAAGTGAACTGTTTATCCAGAGGACAGAGAAGCTTAGGACTGTATGAAACCCCATCCAGAGTGTAACAGCAGCAGCAAAAAGGGCAGAAGGATTAGGAGAAACAAGATGACCTGCAGTAGAAGGTGGTCCTAGACTCAGGATTGTAGCAGAAATGAGGCTGGAAAGGATCCCTGGAGGTTCCTGCTGCTGCCATTCTGCAGGCCAAGGCCAAGGCCATCTTCTATGGCAGAGGAGGTTATTCAGGGCCTTTGCAAGCTGAATTTGAAGATCTCCAAGGATGAGGATCCCTCAGACTCCCTGGATCCCTGTTCCAGTGTTTTGCTGTCCCCTGTGATGTTCTTCTGTCAAACCAAGTGCCTCTTGTCTCCTTTTCTTCATAGCTGCACAAACAGCCCTGCTCTGACACCTTCTCAGCTCCCCACGGGGGGCATGTGGGGCCTCTCTTGGTCAGGTCAAACACATTGAGCTTCAGACAGAACTGCTCTGTGCTCTCCCGTGTTCAGCCCAGCAGTAGCTCCAGCTCCACATCCCATCCTGGTGTTCCCAATGTGTTCTCCACCCCAGCCAGCCCCTCTGATCCCTGCCCTGGCTGCTCCTGCCCAGCTGGCTCCATTGCATTAAGCTAAGTGGAATATAGTGTTTTATACAGTGTTTTAGTGTTATCTTCATCTGTCACCTTCCTCTGCTCCCTGAGTGATTGCCCTCTTGACACTGAGTGTCTTAGACAAGTGTTCTAAATGAGCCCAAACCACTGTGGGCCAGTAAATAATGGTGCTAATACAATCTCTGTGATTGCAAAATAACTCTTAGCGTTTCTCTCCTGCAGTTGCCATTAAATGGTCATCTGATACTTAATAGATCTTGGAGATATATACCAAGGGCTCAGTTCTGCCAACCTGCTGCCTCTAGACAATGTGTTGTCTCCAAGAGGATGAACTGGATGGTGGTGCCAAACAGAGCTCGTTCTCTTCCCACATCCTCCCCAGTCAGCAGGGTCTGGAATACAGTGGGGAGGTGCTGGGCTGCAATCCTCTGGGATAGAAACCATCAGGATTGCTGGGTGGATGGATCCTCAGGAGGGAATAGTGCAGTGTTCCAAGGGGCAGGAACCTCAGGCCTCAGCTTCAGGTCCATGTTCTGCCACTCATATTCTCTACACCCTCGGGCAAGAAGCCCAAATTTCCAGCATGCCTTGTAGGTTGTGACCAGTTGCAGATAACTCTGGCATGTGAGAGGACCCAGAGATGCACAGACCTGTGCCAACCCATGGGAATTCAGCAGATTTTGGAGAACAGCAAATGCCAGCTCTTTTTTTAGTGAGGATTTAGAAGCAAACAAAAGGAGTCCTGACTTGGGACAAGGCTCAGTATCTACCTCTTGTTGCTCTCTAAGCTTGTTTTGGCGCAAAATAAAATGTGTTCCCAAGTCCCTTTAAACAACAATCCCTTTTCTCCACATGTACCTGTATGTGTGCACATACAGATATTGTAAGGTTGTTTACAGCCCCTGTGTGCGCTCTCTCTACAATCAAAAATAAATAATAACAAAAAAAAAGATTAAAAATATCCTTATTCTCTATAGGATAGTTGTGAACTCACATAATCCTCTTCAGGAGCCTCTGAGATCTTCCAAGGGTTTCTTTTGTAAAGTACATTAGTGTTTCAATCCATTACGCACAGGGACAGCAGTCTGGAGAAGAAATGATTTGGAAAATGGAAGGGACTCGAGTCCCAAACTATTTCTCGTATGAAAGACCAGAAATAAGGCATTTAAGGAATGCTAGTAGATATCAGCAACCCCAGCATCCTTCTCATCAATATGCAATGAAGGAGTTTCTCCTCCTTCCTTCTTTCTTGGTACCCAAGGTGACATTAAACATGTTCCCTGTGCCAAGAGAAAAGAGCCTTTCAAACCCCAGCATCTTTCAAAGGCCACTGACCCTTATAACCCACACAAGTCACCCCCTTCCTCTGTATCCTGTGGCTCCAGTGAGAGCTTGTGGCTGCCCTAAGAAAATCAGTGCATTTCACACTGGGATTACTCCACTGTGTCCATGATATTCACAGAGGAAAACAAATCTTGGATTATCCAGTCATCCAAGGGGAAAACACTGGCTGCAACTGAACTGTGTGGCATTGCTTTTTCTTGGGGAATAAGAGAAAAACCTCCACACCATTAAAGAAATCCCTAATGAGCAGAAAGTTCAAGGTAGGCTAATGTCTGTGCTGTCATTAACCCAGGAATGTTGTTTAATCCTTTTCTTCTGGGCTGCTGGTTCTCCTTTTGAAAACTCCCTCCCCCCAGTGCTTTGGTTGGATCTTTGTGCAGAAAACACAGGGATTTCTGGAGTGTGGGGACCAGACTCCTAATTTTAGTCAATCTTAAAGAAGTGTGGCTTGGGGAGGGCAGTTTTGGTGCCACCTTTGGCAGGTCCCAGGGCTGTGAAGGGGAGAGCAGTGGCTCTGGATGGAGTTTTATGCTGCAACGAGCAGTTTGTCTGCACTGTGAGGAAAATGATGGAGGGATGACATAACCCTGGGCTGAAATGAATTAGATGGAGCATAGGAAAAACTGAACAAAAGCCAGGAAATACTTGCTGCAGACACACAGAAAGACATTGAGCTTTTAAGCCATGTTTTTTATTTTATTATTAATATTGTTCCTTTTTATATTTCTGTTTATGGTAGGAATCCAACTGCTGTGACTGTGGAAGTCCAAACACTGAATTGTAACTGCTGTGTGAAAATATGGGGGTTTTTCCCTCTTTTTCTCTCCCCAGGGCTCTGGCTGACATCTTAAGGCAGCAGGGACCAATCCCAATAGGACACTGTGAAAGAGAGACTATCTCGGCCATAGATACCTCCCCCAAAGAGAACACCCCAGTCAGGACATCTTCCAAAAACCATTACACCCCCGTGCGCACCTCCAAGAGCAACCCAGGTAAGTGCTGCTCTCCTCTCTCCCTTCAGAGAAACCAGGGCTGTGTTAGAAGGCACCAGAACATCACACTTTACAACAGCAGACTTTGTAAACCTAAAATGAGGATAATAAATGGCTTTAAAGGGCATTCAGGCAGAGTGGAGCAGTGCAGGGATCAGTGGTGATGATTCTTTCTGGGTTCTGCTGAGCAGAGTGGCTGTTCTCTCCAGGCATTTTAAAAATTCAGAGCCAGCGAAGTATAAATTCAGGTTGTACCAAGAGTTGTATTGAGCACAGAACAGTGTGTATTTCCCACAAAACACATATGCTGTGAGGCATTGTGGGCTCCCTGCACAGAGCAGCTGGGAAGAGAGAAATCCATGGAACTGGGGCCTCCTTACCCAGCCAGGAGAACTGTAGGCATATGCTGAGAGGATGGTGTGCAAGGTGACCTGGAAGAGCTCCACGAGGTCCTCCAGGACCATTGGCCTGGGAATTGGGACACACCTTGGGGTTTTTTTTTTGGCTTCTACTGGCTGGGTGAATTTGGTCAAATCCTTTGACTGCCCCAGTGGCACAGGCTGCAGCCTCTTACCTAAAGGTATTGTTCTGAGTTATTTGGTGCTTCAGAGATTCATAGCTGGCCAGGCAGTGTCTCACTGGTGGCTGCACACCTTTGTTAGGGGGGATGTGGCAGATCCTCCCTCTCCAGTTGAACAGGAGATGTGCTCAAAGCTGTGCTCTCCTTCACTCACTACTCACCTTCACATGGAAGGTTCTGGTGGCATTTCCTGACCTATGTCACTTGGTGATCAGGAGGTATTGCTCATGGTCCCTGCTGGGGAGGCTTTTGAAGGAAGCCAGTGGGAGCTGAGGCTGCTCCACGACCTTCAGGACTCTGCTCTGCATGGTAAGGACCGTGGCTGATGCAGGGGCTCTTTGGTTTGGGACTGTTTGAAGGGTTTGGTGCAATATGCACCATCCTGTGGAGACAGGCCCAGGTGACTGTGTCTTCTGGAAGCCTGTCCTGCTGCTGGGAACAAAATAATTTTCCTGAGAACTAAGAAGGACTCCTTTGTTTTTCCATTTCACTCAGAAGCCAGTGACCCCTGTAATTTTCTATGACTGTGCAATAAAATATTGGTCTGGAGAACACTTGAGTTGTCTGGAAGAGGGAGGTGCTTTTGCACATCTAAGGCATGAAACTGGATCTTGAGGAGTCTGAACTGAGTGGGAGTATGATTCTACTCAGGGAAGAACACAAGGAGTGAGAGTTGATGGCCAGTGAACAGGTACAGGCACCATCAGAGGACAACTGTGACATTAGCCTTAGGATGACAAGTGTCTAGAGAGTGAGTGATATTAGGAGCAACTGAGGGAGCTGGGGGGGGCTCAGCCTGGAGAAAAGGAGGCTCAAGGGGGACCTTCTGGTTCTGCAACTCCCTGAGAGGAGGGGAGAGCCGAGGAGGGGTCGGGCTCTGCTCCCAGGGAACAGGGGCAGGAGGAGAGGGAACAGCCTCAGGCTGAGACAGGGCAGGGGTAGGTGGGACTTCAGGAGGAATTTCTGCCTGGAAAGGGTGGTCAGGCATTGGAAGGGGCTGTGCAGGGAGGTTTGGAGTCCCCAGCCCTGGAGGTGTCCAAGGAAGGACTGGCTGTGGCACTCAGAGCTCTGGGCTGGGGGACAAGGTGGGCATTGGATGCAGGGTGGACTTGATGGTATTGGGAGTCTTTTCCAATCTCAACGATCCTGTGACATTAATACCTTTCTGAAGACATTGTGTCTCTCCTCATTGCCTCTCACTGGTCAGTTAGGGCAAAGAAATTAAGATGCAGATTAAATTTGCAGCAGAGGAGACCAGCTGGGTGCTGGAAGACTGAACTGGGTCTTGTTTTCAGGCACTGTCAAACCTGAGAGAAGATAAATGGGAAGGTTTGAAGGAGAATTGTTAATTGCAGTGTTAATTCCAGTGAATTGTTAATTCTCTGGTGTCTCTGGGTAGCTGATGATTCCTATAGACATTTTTAAGGCTTCCTACTGCCTTAGTGGAGGCACAGAAGGGGGCAAGGACCAGAGCACAGGTATTGTGACCAAATGATCCCATTACAAAGTGACAGCACTTGGAAAGGAGTCTTCTTGGTCCTGGCTGAGGGCTGAGACATGAGATGAGCCAGGCAAAATGTCTGAGAAGGGAAAGGCACGTTGTTAGTGTGCCAGTCTGTTCACCCAGCCCCTGTGGGCAAGAGAAAAGCCACCACAGTTCAGTCAGGGCTCAGATAGGCAAACCACAGGCAGCAGGAACCCAGCAAAGGGAGATATTCTCAAAAACCCAGGCAAAAAGGAGAGGCCCTTCCCTCCCAGCACAGCCTCCCCCAGCCCTTGGCAGCCGCAGGGTGATGCCAGTTGGACTGAACATCACAGCCAGGCCTTGCCAAAGTGGGGAAGGGAAAACTTGCTCTTGTAAACTGCCCAAAAGAACTTGTTCCTGGCTGTGTCTGCTGCTAATGTGTCCCCATAGATCATACAGGACAGAGAACTAATCACTTACAAAAGATCCCGAGCTCATAAAACAGCCATACAGGGAGTGTTTTCCTGCGAGGTTTCCTTGGCAGAGTAGGGCATTATTCTGTTGTATCTGGAATTATTGTGGAAACTAGGAAATTGTGGAACTGAAGGCTAAAAATCTTGTAGCTTGGAAGGAAATAAAAGTTGGAAAACAGGTATGTTAAACTAGAATAAAGCTGGTACAACCTGGTGTGGAAGTAGAAGGGTCACCAATACTTGGGTTTTTGAGAATGGGAAGAAAATTAAAAAGAAAAAGAAGGAAATAGGGGACAATTGAAGGGAAAAATAGAGGCAATAAGATGTAATAGCAGGATCCAGGCAAAGCACTGCTCACTGGTGCTGAAAATTGGCTCGAGAAGACCACAGCTGTAGGGTTTTGTGGTGGGACCTGAAAAGCTCTGCTGGCTGTGGGTTGTCTCAGCACTGCAGAGTAGGAGAAGTTAAACAACAAGAAAGGATTGTCCTCATTACACATGGGCTGACTGAGTTTTGCATTTGTTTTACTTGGAACTTTTGTTTCCAAACTTATAATTGGAAGGGTGCCCTTTAGTCTTGCTAAATAAACCATGGCTCCAATTTTCCATCAGGCTCATTTGGTGTCATTGAACAGAGTGATTGGAGGTGACAATGACAAATTGAGGTGGGCTGTGGCTGAAACAGTGCAGACCAAGCAAAGCAGCTCCTGCAGGTGCTGCTGAGGGCAGGGCTGTGGCACTTCAGCTGCTGGGAGGTGCCTCGGGATCCAGATGAAAGTGTGGAGAGGAGATGGAGAGGAGTCCATCTCCCCCATGCTCTTAGAAAGTCACAGGATGGTTTGGGTCAGAAGGGACCTGAAGCTCATCCAGTTCTAACCCCTTCCATGAGCAGGGACACCTAGCTAGCCCAGCTCCAAGCCCTGTCCAGCCTGGCCTTGGACACTTCCAGGGATGGGGCAGCCCCAGCTTCTCTGGGCACCCTGTGCCAGGGCCTGCTCACCCTCACAGGGAACAATTCCTTTCCAATATCCCATCTAAGTCCACCCTCCTTCAGCTCAAGGCCATTCTCCCTTATCCTGTCACTCCAGGCCCTCATCCAAAGTCTTTCTCCATCTCTTGGAGCCCCTTTAGGCACTGGAAGGGGCTCTCAGGTCTCCTCAGATCCTCCTCTTCTCTAGGCTGAACAGCTCCAGCTCTCTCACACCATCATTGTTTTTGAGGGCCTTCTGGAAACATCCGAAGTATTTCTGGCCTTCAAAGGTAATTTGAAGGCTTTTTGGAACCTAGATGCAAAGGGTTGGTTTGCTTTTCCCAAAACGTGGTGAAACAAAGCACCTTCAAGACTCGTAGAACTTGTCGGGGGGAGTTGTCTGAGTGCCTGGGGGATGGAGCAGCAGCCAGCTCAGGGCTGATAGTCCTGCAGGGGATCATCCTCTCCCTGTTCTCCAAACCAAGGTCAAACCACACAAGACTCCAAGTGAGGATTGGAAACATTTGGCTGGTGTAAAACAGTGTTGTTCTCTCACAGTGATGGGACGTGGGCTTGGTTTAGGGAAATCCTTATGGATCGGGGCATCCTTATGTCCTGGCTCACAACTGGTGCAAATCCCCCAGGACATGGCCTGGACTCGTCCTTTGTTCTCTCAGTCTCATTCTGCCTCTTCCATACTGGCGCTTTTTCATACAATTTACCTTGACAGTATTGCCATCCTGTGAGAAAAGGGGTACTCAGGACCATTAGACTGATGTAGGAAGCTTTGTGGGAGGAGAATTTCTCCAAAGATGTCCAGGACAAGTATGTCCTTGTTGCCTCTTCAGCAGTGAAGGGTCCTCAGGTGTCACCTACTTGGTGAGTAAAATCTGTGCCTGGAATTCTGCTACTTCTGACCACCTCCAGCATCAGGAGGGTGGAAGAGCAATGACAACTCTCTTTTTTGTACTTGTTGGAGAGAAGACTCTGGCCTAGTTTTATATTCTGTTGGCCTCTTAATTTTCAGAATATCAAATTGCCTCACTAAGAGAACACAGTGGTCTGAAACCAGCCCCAGATATGCCAGGGAAGAGCTGACCACAGGGGGAAAGAGAGATAATTTCTCAGTGTTAAAAATCTTTTGCTCTTCATCTGGAGGGACCTGCAGGTGTGAAGAACAGCCTATTGACAGGATTACCACTTGGAATGCAGCAAAGAAGCCAGCCTAGCACTCTGATTAGCCTGATATATCTGGGGAAGGCTTTTAATAAGCCATTTGAGTCAGGATGTTCCAGAGCTGTATGTATTCAAAGTGCTGTTTTCAGCAGTGCCTTCCACCCAGAGGCATATTCTGAGCTTGTTCTGAATGTGAATAAATGCAGGAGAGGCCTTTAATCTTTATGGAAATTGTGGCAAACATCTCCAGCCAAACACAGCAGAGTAGCACGGGCGGTGTTTCCATCCCAAACGTCTCCCAGGGGAGGGGAGCTCTGCTCTTGGCCCTGATCTCCCTGGCCACGGGCTCAGGATGGGCTTTGTCCCTTTTCCAAAGGCCAGGGTGAGCCACATTCCCTGCAGGAATTCCTTCTCCCTTCCCCTGAATTGCCCAGGCCCTGCTTCACTTTGCTCCCTTCCTTCATTCACTGAATTAATGAGTTTCTCCCCCAAATCCCAGGCAAGTATTTGAATTAATTTCCCAAGGATCAGTGTAGGAATGGCTGTGGAAGGCATTCCAATTCCGTGCTGCTTTGCAGTTCGTGTTGTCATTTACAGCTGTTCAGGGGAACGCAAAGCAGGTGGGAAATGATCCCCCAGTCCCCAGCAGTGTTTTCCAGCAGTTTTCCAGTCCCTGGGCTCTGTTATGAGAAACTACTTAAGGTGCAGGTGGGTGAAAAATTAGGGAAACCACTTGGAAAACACCCAGAGAGTTCCAAGAGCAGGTTTTTTTTCTTTTCTCCACAGTCCTGGTGCCATTCACTGACATTTGAAAAGACAGAAACAGGGCCAGCTTGGAAACCTTGAGGATTTGTAGGAGATCAGGCAACTCAGTGCCACTCCGTCTGCTCTTCCCTCCGAGCACACCCCATGTTATGTTAAGCCCCAGTGCTTTCCCTCCCAAAAAGATCCCGAATGGGTTAATGCATTTCCTGAGCCACCAGAAAATATCAGAGTTTCTGTCTCAGGACCTTTCGAGGGAAAGAGTCACTCAGTGTGCTGGCCACTGGAATACCATTGCCAAGAGGGAGGATGAGTCCAGCAGGGTGGGAATAGCTGGGTCTACTGGGATTGGTGTAGGGAAGGTGAGGCAGGACACCAGCTGCTCATTTCTGGGTGGAAGATTTGGAATCCTCCCTTATGTAAGCCCCAAATTAACCTGCACAGGGTTAAATGCATTCACTCATCCCTTCTGCCAGGACAGCTGATGCCCTTTAACTCCCACTCCTGTGGCAATCCCAGCTCCATTTGACAGGGAAATGGTGCACAGAGAAGAAAAGGTCTTACTTTGAGAAGACCTTGAGTTACCACCTTCCCTGGACTTCAAAATAAATGCCCAAAGTTTTGCAAAGATCTGTCCCTGGGTGAGTCATGCCCTTTGCCAGGTCCTGAGAGAGCAGTTTTGCCCTGGCACACCCGTTTCTCTCCCAAAGGGGTGCTGTGGTGTGTGCTTTGGTCAGAGAAACTGAGACACAGAATGGGTTGGGGTGGGAGGGACCTTGAAGCTCATCCAGTTCCACAAGCAGGGGCGCCTTCCACTGGGATGCTCTGGGCTCACATGGATCCTCTTCCTGCATCTCCACATGGCATGGAGCTGGCTCCTTCAATCCTGCATCCAAACGCCAAGTGAGAGCTTTTACATCTGAACTGAAAGTGAAAATTTCATTCCAAAGAAATTTTAAGCCAAGAAAAACAGGAAAAGTGGTGGGTTGGAAAGCAGCAGGAGAATGAGCTGGAAAGCAAAGAGCTTAATTGCCCTGAGGGCAACAGAGATGGGTCAGGGCCTGCAGGGGAGGTGTGTGAGGACACTGAGGGCACTTGGGGTGTTCAGCTGGAGAAGAGGAGGCTATGAGGAGAGCTCATTGCAGGGACAACTTCGAGGGGAGGGGCAGAGGAGGGGCAGGCACTGATCTCTGCTCTGTGGGGACCAGGGACAGCACCCAGGGAATGACTGGAGTTGTGTCAGGGCAGGCTTAGGTGGGATCTCAGCTGAAGGTTCTTCCCCCAGAGGGTGGTGGGCACTGCCCAGGCTCCCCAGAGCAGTGAGCACAGCCCCGAGGCTGCCAGAGCTCCAGGAGGGTTTGGATGATGCTCTGGGGCACAGGGGGTGACTCTTGGGGATGGGCTGTGCAGGGCTGAGGGTTGGACTGGATGGTCTTCATTGGTCCTTCCAGCTCAGCATACTCTGTGATTCTAAATGAATCTTTTAACTGCTAAATATTTCTTTGCTTATCCTTGCCTAATTTTACTGTTTTGGACATCCAACCTCCCTCTTCTGATGCTACCAGAGGTTGGGGGCTATTCACTTGTGAGAGGTTGAACAAGTGCTTCTCCCTGATTCCCACATTCCTCATTCCCTCAGCCACATTGGGGCTGCACCTCCTGCTGCCTGGAGCTATTGATTTATTCTGTTCTCCTGAGCATTTTACTGAGCTGGAAATTTTTACGGTAATCTGTGAAAAAAGAACCTTTGGGAAAATTGTGCCTCACTAACAAGACACACGAGACAACAAAACAGCCCCAGTGCAAATAGATTTACCAGTGAACTTGCTGGAGGCTCCAGAGCAGTAACATTTGCAATACTTTCTTTTGTCTCATGCCCAGATATCTCCCCTGACTGATGGCAGGGGTTTATGTGTTAGAACAACTAACAAGTGGCAAATCTGACAAAAATTTGGAAAAGAAAAATGAGAACGTCTAAGTGTTGTGGGGAAGCAAATGAGTGGGTAGAACTGTGTGTGTACACACGTCTGAGGTGGTGATACTCACATGAACCACAGAGCCACGGCAGAGCAGCAACACCCTGAGCCAGGAAATAAACACCAGGTGCCTGTAAAAGTGGTTTGGTGGAATTTAACATTCCTTGGACGGTCCCAGAGCCACCAGGCCAGGCAGACAGTGCTTATCAGTCACATATACCCAGAAACTGGGGGTTACTATGGCAACAGCTTCTTCTTTGCTTTTTTTTCCCTAAGACAGACTAATGTAAGTTGCGAGCAGGAGAGAGGATTAAACATATAGATTTACTTTGAAACAAAGCCTCCCAGTGAAACTCAGCCTACTGAAAACTACCCACCAAAACACAAGGATAATGTGGGAATGCACTAAGGCAGGATTTCCTGGCACTGTGCTCCAGTGGAGAAGAGACATTGATGTGGAAAAAGGCCAGGAGTCTGATGCAGGCATGTGACCAACACGTTTGAGGAGCTGGGGGGCTGTGGGAACGGGCTGAGTGATGTCCCAAATGTCACCCTGAGGCAGCAGCACCTGTGCCCCCCCAGCCCCCCTGCTGCACATAAGAGTGGGAGCACAGGGGCTGCCAGAGCCAGGCTGTGACAGCACAGGGTCAGCATGGTTTGGGCTGGGAGGACCTTAAAGCTCATCCAGTCCCACCCCCTGCCATGGGCAGGGAGGGACACCTTCCACTCGCCCAGGTTGCTCCAAGCCCTGTCCAACCTGGCCTTACTCACTTCCCGGGATGGGGCTGCCCCAGCTTCTCTGGGCAACCAGTGCCAGGGCCTGCCCACCCTCATAGGGCAGAATTTCTTCCCAATATCCAATCTCAGCCAACTCTTTATCAGTGGGAAGCCATTCCACCTTATCCTGTCACTCCAGGTCCTCATCCAAAGTCTCTCTCCATCTTTCTTGTTGGCCCCTTCAGGTCATGGAAGGTCACAAATCAGGTCACCCCAAAGCTTCTCTTCTCCAGGCTGGATATCCCCAACTCTCCCAGCCTTTCCTTCCAGCAGAGCTGCTCCAGCCCTCTGACCATCCTGGTGCCTCCTCTGGCCTCGCTCCAGCAGCTCCATGTCCTTGCTGTGTTGGCTCCCAGGGCTGGAGCAGCTCTGGGAACTTGGTGTACAACTGGGATTGACTGGCAGCATCCTCAGTGCTCCAGGCACTTGGAAATGTGTGTTCAGGCCAGCAGGTCTGGGATTTTCCAGAACTCAGATCTGACACCCCGGTGGCAATTTACAGTCAAAACAACCCTGCCTGCAGTTAAGGGCTTTTAGTTACAGCTCTCAGGAGTTTCCTCGGGGACAAACCCCAGACAAGCCCACTGTCTAACCAGCTGTTCTGTCCTGTCTCATCCTGCAGCTCTGCTGGGAGCTGTGCAAGGGGAAAGTGATTTTTGTAGCAGGTTTGCCCATCCCTGTTTGCCTCTTTGTATCTTGCTAGATCAATTATTGTTTGCAACATCCATTAGATCTTCAGAAGAAAGGCAGAAACACGATGTTTTTCTTCCATTAATCAGAGCAGTTTAAAGAAAACATCAATTTAAAATGTTAAGGCCAATTTACAACCGGTATTGACAACAATTAAATTGGCCTCAAGAAAGTTGCTTTTGACACTGTGAAGAATGAAATCTTTATAAGGACATTCTACATGTTGAGCCTCTCCTGTTCCATGATTGCTGATCCTATCACACTCTGGAGAAGTGTAAACAGAGGTAAGGAGCTGGAAGCAATACTCCATTAAGGGCGTGCCAGAATCAGTAAACTTCCCTTCCCCTCTCATTGGACCCCTGCCCAGATATTGCAACTCAATCTATGCTCTGCTCCCATGACTATCAGCCTCCTTTCTTTCCCAGTTGTCTTGACTTTAAAATTACACAAAAAATGTACTGAAAAAAAAGTTCTCTCCTTTGTCCTTTGGCATTGTCACCCAGAGCAGTGAATTCCACAGCTGACCACCAACCACAATGCCCATGCAGGGCAGTGGCCACAGGCTCTGCAAAGTAGAAGTGACTCCTGCAGCCTTGTCATGGAAAGCCAGCTCAGCTCAGGGATGTGAGAGTGGAGGTGATGCTGGAGGAGTCACCGGCTTAACTCCTGAAGGGTCAGTCCCTGGTCTCCAGTGAGCAGCTCACCTGATGTCCAGGTATGGGGCTTTCACTCGTCTTGCCAGTCTGGATGGGGGAAGTCAGAACATTTATCATCAGAAGATCATTTACCAGCTTTGAAGACCTAATGGATGAGTGCTCCATTTTAGCATCTAACCCCTAAAAGGCTTGCCCAGGGTCTCTTATTGTCTTGCCCCAAGCAAAGAGCTAAGGCAGAGGCTGCAGGGCTGCCCCACCCTGTCCTTCAGATTGCTGCCCTACCTAGCCAGCTTGGCTTCTCCACACTCCATATCTCGTTCTGGGTCTGTTTTCTGGTGGCTTTCATAAAGAGGATTTGCTCTAGATTCACAGTCAGCAGGCAGGTTTGGCTCTAGTTGGAGACCTGAAGACAACTTTTGTTGTGGGCTGCAAACAGCTTTTACCACTGGAGCAGGCTCTGCTCTTTCTGGCACCTCAGCCAGGGGTGGGCACCTGGGGAATTTAGTAGGTCTTGCCTGAGTTCCCCCCCTCTGGAACTTTATTACCCTCATACCATCTGACTTGTTACAGGCACCTGAAAAGACTCCCTTGTGGTTATTTATATAAGCATCCCTCAGAAGGAACGATGCCCTCCTCCATGAAAGGACAAATCTTAACTGCTCATTGTGTTTGATTTAAAATATTTGAGGAGGAAGGGAAAAGGAGTACATCTGTCACAATCTCACTTACAATCAGTGAAGTTAATGGAAAGATTCCTTCTGACTCTCCTGGGCTTTGGACAAGGCTCTGTACTGCAACATTAGCAAATAATGAAGTTCACATCTCATCAAATCCTCTTCAGGAAAATAATTCTAATATATGTGGATAGCCTTTTGCAGCTCTCTCCCCAAATCTGTCCCTGGTTTGTCAGCTGTGCCAACACCTCTATCTCTGGTGTTAAATCACTTCTGTGGAAAAGTGTCTCTCTAAAAGAACAAAGAAACTCCCCCCTCCACCCCCACAAGGATATTCCGTCACTTCTGGTCTCAGAGTGCTGCCCCAGGGCTCAGAGTGGCCCCTCTGGAAAGACACTGAAAGAAATATTAAATATCCAGTCTGTGACTTTCTACCCCATGTCTGCCAACTGTAGTCATGCATAAAATCACAGAATATCCTGTAATGGAAGGGACCCACAAAGGACCATCCAGTCCAACCCTCAGCTCTGCACAATCCCATCCCCAAGAGTCACACCCTGTGCCCCAGAGCATTATCCAAACCCTCCTGGAGCTCTGGCAGCCTTGGGGCTGTGCCCACTGCCCTGGGGAGCCTGGTCAGTGCCCACCACCCTCTGGGGGAAGAACCTTTTGCTGAGATCCAAGCTAAGCCTGCCCTGACACAACTCCAGCCATTCCCTGGGTGCTGTCCCTGGTCCCCACAGAGCAGAGATTGGAACTACCCCTCAGCAGGACCTGCAGACCTCGATGCCCGCAGTGTCCTCTTCTCCAATTGAACAGACTGAGTGCCCTCGGCTGCTCCTCTTATGGCCCCTTCAGCCCCTCCCCCATCTCTGTGTCCCTTCTGTGGTCACACTCTAAAAACTTTAGACTCTCTTTATATTATGACACCCAAACATCCCCCCAGGACTCGAGGTGAGGCCACCCCAGTGCAGAGCAGAGTGGGACACTCCCCTCCTTTGACCTGCCTCCTCTCTGGTGCTTGTTTTCATTTCACATCCCTTCTCCCTGGATCCGTGGCTTTTCCTGCCATTTCTCAGGGACCTCCACAGGCTGGGAGCAGTTCTGCTGTTCTGTGTTCTATTATTCTGTATTGTTCACACCCTGCTTGCCAGAGGGACCCAAATACCAGTTGTTCCCATGTATCAGATGCCTGTACTGGTCACACAGTCAAACGTGAACTCAGTGTTCCTCCCACCTTCCTTCCAGCCACCAGTGCCTTACAGGAAGGGTCCTTGTGGAACACTGGAAGTAATCAGCCTTTGTGATGGCTGCAGGATGGAAGGAGGGGGTGAAGGTGTTTCCAGGCTGTAGGTTGAGTGCAGAAAGTGAGTGCTGCAGGCTCAAGATCACAGATAGTCATTATGGCATCCAAACTGCAGAGCCCAGCAGAATCAGTTTTTCTATTAAATCCTGCTTAATTGTTAATATATCCAGTGATCAGAAACCAGGAAGGGGAACTTGGGCCGTTGATGTCAAAGGGCTGTTGTCAAAGAGCTGTTGATGTGCAGGCTACAGTCAGGTAGCTCCAACTACCTCCATCTCTGGAGTTGGTTGTGGATCTCAGGGGTGCTCATCCTGTTTCCAGGTTTTTGCCTGCTCTCATTTCATCACTTCCATGCCTGCCACTGGCTGATCCACACAACTCCAGAGTCAGCAGGGTCATCTCTCCTCAGAGACTCCCTGCTGTGTGTGGGGCTCATCTTTGGGGAACATCCAAGAGGAACAGGAATGACCCTAGGTGTCTTCAGGTGTAATGTTGCTGGAGGAGCTGAGGTGGGAGAGGACTTTTTTTGTCCCTTCTACATTGCTGTCTTTTGGTTTTTGTCCTCATTCCCTCTGCTCTGGCAAAGGGAGGTGGGGTAATGACTCCACTGACCTCCACTGCCTGACGTGATTCTGAGTAGGCTTATCCATCAAAGGGCTCAGGTGGATCAGTGTGGGATCTGATCAGTGTGGCATCTCATCAGTATGGGACCTGATCAGTGTGGGATCTGATCAGTGTGGGATCTGGTCAGTGCAGGATCTGATCAGTGCGGGATCTGATTAGTGTGGCATCTCATCAATATGGGATCTGATCAGTGTGGGATCTGGTCAGTGCAGGATCTGATCAGTGTGGGTTCTGATCCATGTGGGTTCTGATCAGTGTGGGATCTGATCAGTGTGGCATCTCATCAATATGGGATCTGATCAGTGTGGGATCTGATTAGTGTGGCATCTCATCAATATGGGATCTGGTCAGTCCAGGATCTGATCAGTGCGGGATCTGGTCAGTGTGGGTTCTGATCCATGTGGGATCTGACTCATGTAGGATCTGATCCTTGTGGGACCTGAGCAGTGCTCACTGTTCCCATGAGTGGTGGGAGGCAGAGCTGTACTGAGGGCTTGGACAAGATCTCATAAGTGATTGTGATACCTTCTGGTTGCACAAGAACGATTGTGAAGTACTGTGGCTGTCACTCAGCATCTGTGAGGTCACATGCAAGGTCACCCTGTCCCTCAGGTGACTGTCTGTAACCCAGGACAGTGAAGAGGCAGCACCAGCACCCCATCCTGGGCACAGAGCCCTTGGGCCCAGGGGCTTTGCCCAGGGGACTTGGTAGTGCTGGACCTGGATCGTTCCCACCTTAGCAGGGCAGGAAGGACTTGACTGACAGAAAAGCCAAGCAGTGCCACCTGCCCCTGGCTGGAGAGGGCAGGCAGAAACCCCAAGCCTAAGTCCTGCAGTTCTGCTGTCTCTGGCAAGGCTGGTGGGGCTGGTCTAGGCAGAGAAACACCCCCCTGCTCCTGTGAGGAGGGACAGCAAAGGCAGCAGCAAAGCTTCCCTCCAAAAGCCTTCTGCAAATGTTATTGCAGCTTCCCAACAAAGGAACAGTTCCTCCTCCAAGAATCCTGGGTGACTTTTTCTTTTGTGAGGAAAAGAGCTGCAAGTCTAAAATAGGGACACACTTTGATTTTGGAGAGTATCTTGGGATACCTGGCACAGCCAAGGCCTTGGTTTGGTTTGGTTTGGTTTGGTTTGCTAACTTTAACCTTGAGATCTGAGGAAATTCCATGTTTCCCAACACTCCAATTCTGACCCCATTAGTCCATTTTTGTCCCAGACTGTCTCCTGACTTTCTTTTTGCCCTCTGAAGTCAAGTTACACCTCAGGCTTGGCTGCCACCTCTTTAGGAGTTCTGCATTCCCCAGCCCTGGCAGTGTAAGCTCTGGTGGGCCCCTGGCTGCTGGAGGGATGCAGCAGGAATGCTGGTGCCCTCAGAAATAACTGGGCTTTCCTCTCAGGAGGAGGATTATTTCTTTGCTTAGGGGGTGGAAGTCAAACTGTCCCCCAGTGACACACGTCCTCAGTAGTGGATGGCTGAGAACATTCCAAGGATTTCTATTAAACCTGTGTCCCACTGGCCAGGTTTCTCAGGTCCTGTGGTAACCTTGTTCTAACACCTTCTCCATAACTGCTTCATGCATGAATTTTGAGCAGACTTAATTCCTTACTTGTTTATTGGATTTTTAACTCTGGGATAACATCTTTTATTTGTTTCATCTTGTTCTACCCACATTGTCAAGCTGAATTTCCCCTCCCACCAGACACTCAGTGCCCCTTGTTCCTTCCCTTCTGCCTCTCCTGAAGAACACACAGGTTTCTGTTTCCCCATTGCAGTTTCCTTGGTGTCCCTGCAGTGCCCAGTTTTGCATCCACAACTAGAACTCAAGTTCTGCTTTCTTTGAGCCAAAAGTGCTGGCCAAACCATTTCTTTCAGTCCTCCTGACTGTGCCCCATGACTTGTCAGCCCTGGCACACTTCTGAGAGTGTTTATCCAGGCATCTTCATCCTCCTCGGTGCCTTCATTTTACTGCTACTTCCATACATGTTATTGTCAGTCTCTCTCTGCTTCTCTAAATATATTTTGGGTAAATGCACTAGAAAAAATCCCCATTTTGTACAGGATGCCCAGAATTCTCAGCTGGGATCTCGTGGGGTGACACCACACTCAAGGTCAATATGAGTGGAGAGCATGGAATGAAAATTCCTGAGGCAGGGGAAGGGATGGGCACCAGTGCCAGTGGTCAGTGTGATTGAGCTGGAGGGGTGACAACTGAGAAAACCAGCAGGGCCCTCCTGCTTTCCCAGGAGCCAGAAGAGCAAGGGTTCTTCCCAGCAGATCTGGTTTCTCCTGTGCAGGAGAGCCCAATGATCTTGAGTCCTTTGGTCCTCCCAGCTTAGACTTCTGTAGTGTTCATGAGCTCAGTGTGAGCCATCGAGGTTGGAAAAGACTTCCAAGACATCAAGTCCAACCTCCAATGCAAGAGCTGCTTTCCTGCCCTTGGTGCTCAGAGTGGCAGCTTGGGGAGCTGTAGTTCCTTCTCGGCAGCACAAATGGAGCTCTTTGGGTTCCTGTTCCCACCTTTCTGCTGTGACTCTGGGCATGCAGGTCCACGTGTGCCCAGGCTCTTGGGGCATCACTCCCTCACTGCTCAGTCACTCCAGAGGAGGATTAGTTGTGCTGGCACAGATGTGGCCCAGCCTTGTGTTCAGCCATGGGTGACACCCCTGAATACCAGCTGAACACAATTGTCAGAGCGAGATGTGCTGGAGCTGATGAAATATTTACCTTGGAGCAGCTGTAAGATCATTAATGTTTCACTGGCTGCTGCCAGCCAGCCCGGCCCTGATTTACAACCCTGAATTCATTATGAGGCTAATTGTGCTGCCCCTCATAAGTCAGGCATTTGGGCTTTGCTGGGGCACTTGGCTGAGCAAAACCTCCTGTGCCCTGGGCATCCAGGACAAGGAACCAGGTGGTGGAGGCTGCCACAGCACTAGCCCTTCATGGACCCCTCATCCCACCCCTCTCAGTGTGGACTGGGGTCTCTAGTGTCACCCTGCTGTGTGGCAGGGTCTCAGAGCATTGTGGCACTGGCCAAGTCACACCTTCTGGCCTCTCCACTCGCTTTGGAGACAGCAGGAGCACCCAAAGGATGACCTAGAACTTTCACACTGGCACTGACATCTTTGGCACTGGATGCTGGCTCAGCTCAGGGAGCTGAGAGGGACTAAAAGGGTTTTTTTTTAAAAACACAAAGGGCTGGAGTCATAGGGCAATGCTCAGACATTGTCCTGGCTTTGGAGGAGGTAGATCCTGCCCAGGGCCCCTAAGAAGGGAAGGAATGTTGGACATTCCTCTCAGGGAAGTGTTTATGTTCCAGCAATGCATTAAAGGCCACAAACAACCTCTCTATGGGCTTGAATCTGTTTTTCTCCTCTCCCAGGCGAAAACATGTCCCATGGAATGTCTGGCTTTAGGGTTTGTTTGGGGTTTTTGCTCTTGATTTCCTGTTGGTGAATTTTATCAATTCCTTTATCAGAGCTGAAGAAGTAGATTAGAAAAAAACCCAAACAACTCAACTAACCAAATTGCTGATGCTATCAGAGTTGGAGAGGCTCCGGTGTGGAACTGCCCTCAGTTTTTTGGACAAAACTGAGTTTGAAGGAGCTCTCTCTCCTGGAAAAATGTGTTTCAGGAACCTCCTCTATTGAGATTCACGTAGACAACCTTTCTAGACAAAAAGAGCTTTAGTAAGAGAAAAATGTTTTATTTTTCTTGTGTAATCTGATGTCTTGATCTAAAGGTGGGAAAATTTTTAGCCAGAGATACTAGAAAATGATGGTACTATGTGTTTTCAGAATGTGAGGGCACTCAGGGAAGGCAAAACCCTGAAGCCTCAGTCTTTTCACTGTTGATGGCCATGGCAGGCAGCGTAGGGGCTGTTTCTGATACTCTCTCTAAAACTGAAGAATCAGGGAAGTTTTATAGAAAATCTTATCAATGAAATGGTTAAAACAAATCTGCACTAGACAATATTCACTGAAGGGATTTGAAAGGGTAGCTGCTGATTTCCCCTGAGCTCAGTCCAGCTACTCCCTCAGGTGAGGGGAAGGTGGCAATGCTCACCTTCAGAGATGCCGGGGGTGTGGCAGCTCAGCTGACAGAACAAGTGCACTGTGAGACACTGCAAGAAAAGGAAGGAGGAGAGTGAGGATGGCTTTGGAGGCAGGAGGGCACCCACTGTGAGTGTGCCAGCACCCCAGGAAGGACCAGCTGATGTGGGCACGGTGGTGATGCTGTCACAGCACTGCAGGCATTTTGCACTGGAAATTGTCAGCCAGGTCTTTCATCAACAGTGTTGAGAACAGCCTGGGATGAGAGGAAAGGTCTCCTTAAGAATTAATAACAGGTTAAGTGACAGAAAGCAAAGGATGAGAACAAACATTAGGGTTTTGCAGTGGATGAATGATCAGAATCCTGGAGGGTCAGCTTTGGGACACGTGCAACTCAGTGTGGGCTTGAATGAGCTCAAGAAGATGTGCAGAGAGGTGCCAAAAGGTTGTGTGTGCTGTGCAATTATTCTGAACTCTCAAATCTCGCACTGACAGCAGAGACTTAACTGTGTGAAGATAATAATGGAGTGAAAAGCTTTCCAATGTCAGCAAGACGGAGGCCAGCAAGCTGTGCCTTGGCCAGGGAGCTGGCTGGGGGCACTGAACTCCTAGCTGGGCCTTGAGGTCTCACATCTCTGTATTTAGTTGTTTAAAATACGGAATCTTGGTAAAAATCTTTACTGTGCTTTCAGTGCTTTGGATTATCCAAGTGCCTGATGAATCCCACCCTGCCAGGAATCCAGGAGAGGTTCTATCAAGGTTTCCTCCAAAACATCTGTGTGCAGAGGCTCGTGCTCAGATCTGTGCAGAGATTGAGGGCACCTCTGTAGGAACAACATGCTCCTGCAAGACAGAGCCACAGGGAATGCTGCATGAGCCAAGGCAGAGTCGTCCTAGGAGGTGTGTGCTGGAGCCTCCCCAGAGCACCCAGCACCCAGAAGGGCAGCCCTTGGGTGCTTTGCACTGCAGACAGGCCCTGGAGCACAGCCTTGCCCACCTGGACCCCCCAGTGGTCCTCCAGGGCTCAGGGAAGCAGCTCCTGCCTGTGAGACACATTGCTCTCCTTGACCTATTTGCTCATTACTTCCACAAATGTGATTTTGATTAAGGAATTTTCCTAAGTAATTACTGGCATTAGCAATTCAGCCAAACAGGAAAGAGTCCAGAAAGCAAGGTGGGGAGAGAAAGCCCAGCACCAGAGCTTTGTGCAGAGAATTCCAGCTCACAGGGCATATGGACAGGGCTTTGTGCAGGGAGTTCCAGCCCCACAGGGCAGATGGATGGGTCTTTGTTCTGCCCATGGGACAAAGGTCCCCCAGGCCATGTACCAGCCCTGTGTGTGGTTTCTGCTGCTCATCATGGCCCTGGCCCAGGGTCATGGAGAGGTTCTCACACAGCTGCAGATTCATGGGTTAAACCCACACTCGCTTCCAGTTGCCTGTTACAATTAAAAGCCCTGCTGAGCTCTTGTTGAAAGCAGCAGGAGCCAAAGATATTACAGCCCTTGCAGAGAACGGGCTGAATCCAAGGGGCTGATTCAGCCACACATTCCAGCCTGGTGGAGAAGGGACAGACTCAGAGGTGTCACAGCCCTGCCAACACACCGTGCCCAGGGGCAGAGCCTGGCCCAGAGCTGCTAAAGGAGCCCCCCTGTTCCAACTGAGCTCGGGCTCCTTCCACACATGGAATTGCAAGAGATATACTGGGCCAAAACATAATTTCTCGAGAAGACTTTGCCACCAAGGAACTCTAACAGAGTTTTTCCTATTACGTGAAGTTCTGCCCCAGGACTAGAAGAAGACAGGCTCAGAGTGACTCAAAATAGGTTTAGATGGGATATTGGGAAGGAATTCTTGTCTGTGAGGGTGGGCAGGCCCTGGCACAGGTTGCCCAGAGAAGCTGTGGCTGCCCAAGCACTGGAAGTGTCCAAGGCCAGGTTGGACGGGGCTTGGAGCAACCTGGGCTAGTGGAAGATGTCCTTGCCCATGGCAGGGGATGGATGAGATGATCTTTAAGTTCCCTTCCAACCCAAACCAGTCAGTGATTCCATGATTCTATGACTCAGCCAAAGAAAATTGTCCCACAGTACAAATTCCTGCATAGGGGGCCAAGGCTGAGCAGAGTTTTACTCAAAAAACTCAGAAAAATTATGGTGTCACCTTTAAGATCAAAGCAACTGGCTGAATTCCTGTCTCTGAGAGTAACTACCTGGAAAACCTAGCCAGCACTCATTTCTGCAGCATCTGCCTCAGCCCTCAGCAGGTCTCTAATGCAGCCCTGGGGGAGTGCTGCCAAACTTCCAGGGACTCATTCCAAGGCTTGGGCAGGGAAAATATAAATATCCCCCTAGTTAATTTTGGGTGCCATAATCCATCACTGGCTGTCTTGTGCAATTTAGCACTGTGCCACCCCCTGCCAGCCTGGCCACTAAAGCATCCCATGCTAGTGTCATACAGGCAGGTGCTGGGGCATTTTTTTCCAGCTGCCCATTCAGCTGCAGAAAAGTGTGGTGGGACCGTCTGGGGGATTCAGCACAACTAGGTGGGGCACACAACTTACCTGAGGCAGTCCCTGCTGAGGCTGGGCTGGTCCTGTGTGATCAGAGGTGTAAAGAGTGACTGGCACAGTCCAGGAAGTGCCACATGGAAAAGGGACATGGGACCACAGAATGGTTTGGGTTGGGAGGGACCTTAAAGACCATCCAGTCCCACCCCCTGCCATGGGCAGGGATACCTTCCACTAGCCCAGGTTGCTCCAACCTGGCTTTGGACACTTCCAGGGATGGGGCAGCCTCAGCTTCTCTGCTCAGCCTGTGCCAAGGCCTTCCCACTCTCACAGGAAGGAATTCCTTCCCAACATCCCACCTAACCCTGCCCTCTGGCAGTGGGAACCCACTCCCCCTTGTGAAGAGCCCTTTCACAGGGCAGAATCTCTTCCTAATATCCAATCTAAACCTCCCTTCCTTCAGCTTAAGGCTATTCCCCCTTTTTATGTCACTCCAGGTCCTTGTTCTAAGTCCCTTTCCAGCTCTCTTGGAGCCCCTTTAGGCACTGGAAGGGAGTTTCAGGTCTCCCCAGAGCCTTCTCTCCAGGTGAACCCTCCCAGCTCTCCCAGTCTGTCTGCAGAGCAGAGTTGCTCCAGCCCTTGGAGCATCTCCATGGCCTCCTCTATACTGGGTAGGGTCTCACCTGAGGGGGCAGAGGGGCAGAATCCCCTCGCTTGCGGTCAGTCATAGTTAAATCCTGCAGGAGATTCCTTTCACCCAGCACTGGGTGGTTATTTAAATGGTCTCACAGTTTGGTGTCAGAGGGGGCACAGTGACAATATAAGGATCAGCCCCTTGGCCCTTCACAGCCTGGCAGGACCCTCCCAGGATTTAAATACCTTCAAACAGCCCTGGAGTACCAGAGCACTCCAGATGTCTGCACATGCAGATTTAGTGTGTTCCCTTATAGACCTTTCAGTTCTCTCCCAGTCTCTTCACTCAGCACCACCATATATTAAAACACCTCCAGGAAGCTTTGCCAGTCCTGCTTCTCAGTAGCCTTTTAACTTACACTTGTTTTCCTCCTTCTTATTCATTAAAATTTGAATCATAATATCACTAAAAGTCAATGTTTTAGGCTTGGCTGTAGGTCTTTGATCCCTTTGTTTCTGCTCAGCCCAACCTGAACCACTCTGCTGACACCTCCAAACCTTGTTGGAGCAACTAATGTCAAGCTTTTGTTGGTGCTACATTTGTCCTGTCCAGCTGGAGATCTCCAGTGTGCTCCCAGCTCTACTGGGATCCACATTCATATTAGCAAATAAAATCCATGACAGACCTGGCAGCAAGTTAGTGCAAACACTTGTAGAGTGAGGAATCCTCAGGGATCTCTGCTGTGGGATCCTGGAAGGATCATTGCTGGAAGCATCTTGCCTGCTGTGTGTCCTGCCTGGCTCTGCAAAGACCAGCCCTGGCTACCAGAGAAGGATGGAGCTGTTTTCCAGGAGCACCTGCAGAGCACTCCAAGTCCAGGAATTCAGGGAAGCATGAAACTAAAATCACTAAAAGAATCTGTGATAATCATGCACACCAGCATGTCTGTTATCCCAAAGCCATTTTTTAAGACAGCATTGACTTTCCCTCCAGAAAAACCCTCCCTTGGTTTTAATATCTTATTTTTTTCCCAAGTACTTAACGATGGAGAGGACCAACATCCCCAATTTAACGGGAAACTGAAGCAGGAGGAAGTATGGAGCATTCCCTAAATTCATAGAGCCATCAGGGAGTCAAGCCAGAAACAGAAGACAGGTCTTTTGATTTCTGAGGTGGATCTCTGTGTCCTGGGAGACAGAGCTCAGGAGCATCAGGCTTGAATTTGGGCTGGGATCAGGGCTGGGATCTGGGCTGGGATCTACATTTGTGCTACGTGTGGGTTGTGGCAAATGGGGGAGAGTGCTGGAAACAGCTCAGGACAACTCCCTTCAAACAAGAGTTTTCTTCTGGTCCCTGTGAACCTTCTACCAGCCTTGGAGGAGGACTGGTGAGGGCTGTGGTGGAGGGGCCATTGCTGGACTCAGGGAGTTCCAGCATCACCCAAGTGGGTTAATTAGGAATGTGCACTGATTGGAAACAAGGTTAGGGCCAGCTGCAGATCAGGACAAAGGGGGTGGGAAGATGCAAAAAGACAACAGGAGGACTCCCAGAGGGTCCCCAAAGGTAACCTACTCCAGGTGTCCCAGGAGAATGAGGGGGTGGTAAGATCCCAAATGGTTCTGAGTGTCTGACCGGGATGTCCCTTCTCAAACTGATTTAGGAAAGGATTTAGAGAGTTCAGCACTTTATAAACTTCAGCAGGCACCATCTACATCTTTAAGCACATGAAGTACCTACAACAGCTTCTCCCTGTCCTTCCTAATGTCAGCAGGATTTGCCCCTTAAGTACCAGCTTTTCTTTTTTAATTGGAGCTGCGTTTGAGATGTGTTTTTCAAGCCGCTATTCCCAACTTCTTTGCTTCCAACTGAAAGCAGAAACCATAAATGAATATGTTTGAGTGTGTGAAACAGCATCCTTAGACTGTGAATTCCATACACTCATTTATTTACTTATAATTATAAACAGAGCACTTTATAAATATAAGCCCAGCTGAGAAAATAAGTACTATCACCATTCACCAGTTCTCAAGCTGAAGCACAGGCAGAGACAAGACTTGTCCAACACAATCAAGCAGATTAATATCAGAGTGGCTGGGGTTGGAAGGACCTCTGGAGATCATCTGGTCCAACCCCTCTGCTCCATCAGGCTCTCCTGGAGCAGGCTGCACATGTTTGGAATATCACCAGGGAAGGAGACTCCACAGCCCCTCTGGACAGCCTGTTCCAGGGCTCTGCCACCCTCAAAGTAAAGAATCTGCCCCTCATGTTCAGGTGGATCCTTCTGTGTGTCACTTTGTGCCCATTGTCCCTTGTCCTGTTGCCAGGCACCGCTGAAATCAGCCTGGTCCATCCTCTTGGCACCCACTCTGGAGGTGTTTGGAAGAATTGCCAAGATCCCCTCAGTGCTTCTGAGATTGCCATGGAGGGGAGGGGAATGGGCTGCCTCGGTTATGGTTTCATCAGAGCCACCTTGAAATGAAGATGTTCATTTCTTTTCCACTCAACATAGAGAGGAGTGGACAGATGAAGACTTAGATGCCTTGAGGGCCAACTTAGGGCAAAGCAATGCCCTCTGCATGGAATAACTCTGAACCTTATTTATCTGACAGCAAATATAGTGGGGAGTTCGGTTCCCCAGCTAGGAGTGTTTCCCTGCTCTCTCCTGTGCCAGGCACCACAAGCCACTGCACAACACTTTACAAGAGGCTCTAGAACCGCTTTTATCACTCTTTCAGAAGCTAAGCCACATCCTTCTCCTTATCCAGCTATTCCTATTTAATTCAACTTGAACCTTGACTCCAGCTCAAAAGAGTCAAAGGCTTCTGCATGGGGTTTTCCCCCTGGATACCTTGTCCTAGCTCAGCTCTGGTGCTCAGCAGTGCACGTACCCCTGTAGCACAGGGAACATCCCAGAGCCCAAAGAGCCCAGACACAGGTGGGGATTTGGGGAGTGACATGACTGTTCCCTCAAAAGGCACAGCAGGATGTGCCAGGAGAGCTTTCCAGCTAGGCACGTCTGGAGTTTCCAGTGGCAAATTTGTTTTCGCAGAGCAGTTTCCAATTGTCAGGCTGTAGGGTCCATTTGGAAATATTAAACTGTGTCTGCTGTCCTTGAGGGCTCGCTCTTCAGCTGGTCAGAGCCTCCCTGGAGTCCCCAGAGCTGGGTGGCACAGCAAGTGTCACGGCAAGACCTTGGCAGGGGGTTATAATTTGATCTTTCTTAATGCCAGGGGTACGATGTGAATATCCCATCAGAAATACAAGGCACACTGTGCCTCTTCTCTCATGATTACATTTTGGGATCCTTTGAAAACTGACAGGTGTCTTTCTGAGCTTCCACAGAGAGTTATGTGGAGTTTTGAGTGGCTGGAATGGTAGCACAGAAGGTCCTGAGGCAGATGTTGTGACTCTGTGTTCCCGTATCCCAGGTGTGAGGCACCTGTGGGGTTGAGCCTGCCAGGTTAATCTGAAAGAAGAGATCTGCTGCAAACAGAGCCAAGCCTGCTTGGGAAGCTGTCACACAGGCAGTGCCAGGATGGATTGCTGGAAGAAACTGACAGCATCTTGTAAAAAGTCTGTTGTTTCCTAAAAACAGGAGGGAAAATTGTCACTGTGTCTGAGATGGAAAACCGTTGGTCCAAACACTCATCTCAAGTGCAAAGTGGTGCAGGCCTGGCATAGGTTTGGAAACCCAATGTGTCAAACCAGTGATTGTCCTGCTCTGCTTTGCACTGAGGCAGCCTCACCTGCAATAGGGGGGCAGGTTGGGGGGACACAATGGAAGGGAGAGATTGAGCCATTGCAGAGTGTCCAAAGGAGGACACAGAGATGGGTCAGGGGCTGCAGGAGAAGCATGTGAGGACACTGAGGGCACTTGGGGTGTTCAGCTGGGGAAGAGGAGACTTAAGGGAGAGTTCATTGCAGGGACAACTTCATGGGGAGGGGCAGAGGAGGGGCAGGCACTGATCTCTGCTCTGTGGGGACCAGGGACAGCACCCAGGGAATGGCTGGAGTTGTGTCAGGGCAGGCTTAGCTTGGATCTCAGCAAAAGGTTCTTCCCCCAGAGGGTGGTGGGCACTGCCCAGGCTCCCCAGGGCAGTGGGCACAGCCCCAAGGCTGCCAGAGCTCCAGGAGGGTTTGGATGATGCTCTAGGGCACAGGGTGTAATTCTTGGAGATGGGCCTGTGCAGGGCTGAAGGTTGGACTTCATGATCATTGTGGGCCCCTTCCAACTCAGCATATTCTGGGATTCTGTCATAAACATTGCCTTGCTTGGCTACTGGAATCACACCTGCTCTCCTGCTCCTACTAGCACAACAATGGAAATATCTGACAGCCTGATATTCTCACCAACCTAAAACACTTCCACAGCCACAAAGCTCAGGATAGGAACTGGAAAGTTTATGTTTTGGTGTATGACATTTCTCATTGCCTTGTCTCTTCGTTCTGTACTGTTATTGAGGCCCCTTTCACACCTGAGACCTGCGAGATGTCCCTTTCCTATGTCCTGTTCTCTTCAGGAAATGCCCAGGATAGTCTGCAACCTGCTCTAAGTAGATACAGATGCTCCTGTGAAGGAGTTTTAGTTAAATTATTAGGATTATATCTAATATCCAGTCTAACCCTACTCTCCAGCAGTGGGAAGCCATTCCCACTGTCCTGTCACTCCAGGCCCTTGGAAAGAGTCTCTCTCCATCTTTACTGCAGGCTCTCTTTGGCCACTGGAAGACCACAATGAGGTCATCCCAAAGCTTCCCTTCTCCAGGCTGAACAATCCCAGCTCTCCCAACCTTTCCTCCCAGCAGAGCTGCTCCAGCCTCTGACCATCCTGGTGCCTCCCCTGGCCTCTCCAGCAGCTCCATGTCCTTGCTGTGCTGGCCCCCAGGGCTGGAGCAGATCTGCAGGTGGGGTGTCACCTGAGGGGGCAGAGGGGCAGAATCACCTCCCTCGATCTGCTGCCCAAACACTTCTACCTCCTTCACTTTGTTGCCTTCATCTCTTCCCTTTCCCCTGTCCCTCCTGTGTCTCTCCATGCCCTCCATTCTGTCTTTCCTGCTCCTCCCTGGCTCTCTGTCAGGAAGGGGAGCAGAGAAACATCCAAATCTGCTCTGTGAGCTTCTGAGATCAAGCCTGGAAAACCAGTGAATCTCCTTGAAATGCTTTACAGACTAGGCCTGTGGAAAGGGGGAAGGCGGAGTTAGGAGATAATAGACCAAAAACGTCAAGTCTCAGTGCAGGTCAGAGGGCACAGCAGTGCCACCCCTCTGGACTGGGACACTGGGGACAGTGGCATTGGAGAGACCCCACCAGCACATCCAGCTCACCTCTCACCTGCACCCTGATGTCCTCTCTGCTGCTCAGCATCATCCCTGTCTGGAAGTGACCTGGTTCCTGGAAGTAGGAGTTGAGCAGCTTTGTCCCTGGGAATGGAATATTTCCCAGTAGCATTTCTGGGAGCACATTTTGTTACTGGATGCTGTTCATTATAGGGCTGAGCCTCCCCAGGGCCTCATTCCCTCCTTCTCTCCTGCAGTCTAGGGTGGGAGCAGGAGGTGGAAGAATCTGTGCTGAGGGTGTTGCAGTGGCTGCAGCACAACAGGAACTGCCTCCAGCTCTCAGGTCTCTCTGCTTTTTATCGAATTGTGATGCTACTCTTGATGTCATATCTACAGCTCTAATTAATTTATGCTCTGGGGATTAATCAATGGATTGTACCAATTGCATGTCAGTAGTGCTAGGTGTGACACTAGAAAGATTTGAGACCTGCGTGAGCCTGGCTCCATCATGGAATCATGGAATTATCCATCATGGAATATCCTCAGTTGGAAGAGACCCATCAGGACCATCCAGTCCAACTCCTGGCCCTGTACAGCCACCCCAACAATCCTACCCTTTCCCTCAGAGTGTTGTCCAAACCCTCCTGGAGCTCTGGCAGCCCTGGGGCTGTGCCCACTGCCCTGGGGAGCCTGGTCAGTGCCCACCACCCTCTGGGGGAAGAACTTCTTGCTGAGATCCAACCTAACCCTGCCCTGGCACAGCCTTGTGTCATTTCCTCCTCTCCTGTCACTGGCCAGTTTGCACATTACGGCCTGTATTGCTAATTTCCATGTCTTTCCCCTCCTTCAATTAGCAAACAGAAATCAAAGCAAATTTAAGCAGTTCAGTAACACAAAATCTCCCACCAGGAAGCGTGGTGGGTGGAGGATCTTCTGTAGCTTGTGATGCCCCTTAGCTACTGCCTTGGATTTGGAGCCTTTTGGAAGCCATCCCCCACCCCTCCATGCCATGGATATGGGCAGGACCCCCTCCCAGGAGTTCAGCTCCCCACAGCATTGCCAGCATGGGTACAGCACAACCCAACCTCCCCTCCAGCAGGAGCTCTGTGTCTGAGCCTTGGGCTGACCTGCTGAACTTCCCTCTGAGCCACCTGCACAGCCATGAAGCTTTCATGAATAGTCTCTGACAGAGCTGCAGACCCAATGAGGGCTCCCTTTATTCCCAAACCACAGGACCACTGGCACCTCCAGACTGCTCAGCTCTGCTCTCTGATCCCAGGTTTGACTCTGGTGAGGACCAGCTTCTCCTTCAGAGGGGCATTTAAGGCCAAGGTGATAATCTGTCCTCTTAAGAAGATCACCCTCCCATCCCACAGTTAAAGTTTATAAGACACGAATTCTATATTTCTACACTCTTTGGCAAGCATCCAATATTATCAGGATACTCTGAGATCCCAAGGGCAGTTTTCCTCATCATTTTAGGCTGGTGTCCCTTTCCAAGTCCCAGCTATGGAGCACCATTGCATTTTTTCCTGCCTTGGGCTTGGACTATCAGAAGACAAACACTCTAAGCAGCAGACAGATTTATACTTCTATTCTCTGTATTCTTCCTTAACTTTCATTTTGAGTTTCCCTGATGTATTCAATGTTGAATTTCTCCAAATGAAAAAGACAGTTCCTGCTCAAAACAAGCTGTGACTTCAACAGGCTCTCACCTAAACATAGGATAAAAATTGTGGTGAAGTGTTTTGATTATTTTCTTAGTAATCATCAGGCAATTCATAGAATCAGAGAATATCTTGAGTTGGAAGGGACCCACAAGGATCACCAGTCCAACTCCTGGTCCTGCACAGGACAAGAATCCCACTATGTGTTTGAGAGCCTTGTCCTCTTCATTTTTGTGCCATTTCGATGCCAATTTGCAGCCAGCTTTGCATTAGATCCCCAAAGCTTTAATGAAAGAGCAACGTCTTCGTGATGTCTGTTCCTTTTCCCTTGTGGGTCAGCACAGAGAGGTGAATTCCATACACCCTCAGTAGCTGAATGTCACTTAGACCCAGAACAGAAACAGAACCTTAGTCTCTAAACGCCAGTTGGTTTAGTTTGCTCCCCTCTGCGCACAGAGGGGATGTTGGTGTGGGGTGGCACAGTGTGGGTGCATTTGCACAGTCCCTACACCCAAGTTTCACTTTGTCCATGGTCCCTCTAGAGTCCCCAGCCAGCTTATCTCAGTGCAACCCCCCTCCCCTGTGCTTTGGGAGTCCATGTCCCCTGCAAACAGCTCTAAATGGGAGGAATTGCACTGCGCTGTGGGCTGTGTGAGCACAGCAGAGCTGCACTGGGTAGGAAAAAAAGCCATTAGGATGGGTGACAGGACACATTGCCATAAACCACCTGAGAAATCTCAGTTTTCCTCCTAAAACATGTCAGAACACTTAAAAAAAATTTCCCCAAACCACACCAGAGTCTAAATGGCTTTCCCTCCCAAAGCAAGTTGTGCTGTTTCTCTAAAGGCTCCTTTTCATTCACCTTTTCTAAAGACTTCTGGCAGATGGAGCTGTGCAGAGCACACTGCTGGGCTCCTGGGGCACAGCAGCTCGTTGGTGGGGATTAACATCACCCCTGTCAGAGCTGGGACAAAATTGGCATCTTCAGAAGGTCATAAAACTGTAAATCCAGCAAAACAAACAAAGAGCAAACCCAACGTGGGAAACAGGAAAACAAATGTATTGCTCACACTAGACATTTTAATATGCCATTAGAAGTCATTACCAAATCTAGCTGTCTTAATTAGTGTGTGATCTCTTTCATTTCTGAATTCACTCAGTGTTTCTCTTTCTCAGGCTTCCCAAATTTGCCACCTTGTCCTCATTTCACACCTCCCTTATTGGATAGCAAATTCATTGGATTAAACCCCTGTGCACCCAGCTAAAAGCCTCTCAAATACAGGAAAAGACAAACCAGTCCATGCTGTGGGGTGAAATCAGAGACCATTTCCATACCAAGGAAAAGCCAAAGAACTGCACTTTGACTACAGAGACAGAAACAGCACAAGGTGCATTTTGCTGGCAGAAAACTGGTGCCCAGTGCTGCCATACTGGGACTGAGCTCTAGCTGTGGCAAAAGACTTTACAAGTCTTATTTTATTTCTGATTTCTTGTTGCGATAGTCCCGAGGCACCATGTGAACGATATGCTCTTGGAGTGGATCTCATTTTTCTCTGAAGCTTGGGAAGGACTTACTCGTGCCATGATGGAGTCATAGAATGGTTTGGGTTGGAAGGGACACTAAAGATCATCCCATTCCACCCCCTACCATCGGCAGGGACACCTTCCACTAGCCCAGGTTGCCCCAGGCTCACTCCAAATCAACCTTGGATGCTTCCAGGGATGGGGCAGCCACAGCTTCTCTGCTCAGCCTGTGCCAGGGCCTGCTCACCCTTAAGAGGAGGAATTTCTTCCTAATATCTCACTTAAATCCAATCTTAAATTTGAAGCCATTTCTCTTTGCCCTGTCCCTCTACACCTTTGTCCCAAGTTCTTCTCCAGCTCTCCTGGAGTCCCTTTAGGTACTGGAAGGAGCTCTCAGGTCTTCCTGGAGCCTTCCCTTTTCCTGGTGAACACCCCCAGGTCTTAGAGACTCCCCAGAGCAGCAGGGCTCCATCCTCTGACCATCCTGGTGCCTCCTCTGGCCCCTCTCCAGCAGCTCCATGTCCTTGCTGTGCTGGCCCTCAGGGCTTGAGCAGCTCTGCAAGTGGGGTCTCACCTGAGGGGGCAGAGGGACAGAATCCCCCCCTGCCCTGCTGCCAAACTGTGGGACCAGCCCAGGGCATGGGGGGTTCTGGGCTGAGGCAGGTCCAGTCTCTCCCCCCCAGCCCCGAGGTTCTTCTCCCAGGGCTGCTTGCAATTCATTCCCTGCCCAGCCTGTGTTTGGTCTTCAGATGAACCCCACCCACATGCAGGGTGATGCACGTGCCTTGTTGAACTTCCTAACAGTCTCCCCAGGCCATCCAGGAGATGCTCTGGATTGTGCAGCAACGAGAACTTCCAGTCCAACAACCCCTGTGTCTATGAGCAGATACAGAGCCCTGGATTCTCAGGAGGCAGGAGAATCTTGTGCACATCCACTCGAGCAGGCTGTCTGGGAGCACCAGCTGCTGCAGACTGGGATGGTGGGTGAGGTGGGAAGCACCTCATATTCCTGGCTGTTTTCCTAGCAGTTCCTAATCCCCTCTCCCGCAAATCTGGGAGCATTTCCTGCTGGCTCTCCTGGCCCACATGGCTGTGCTTAATGAGATTTGGGGTTACTTTGGCCTCTCTGTTGGCTACGGGATTATATTTTTGTGGGAACACACAGACGCCACTATCCCTGTTCTTGTCTGCTGGTCAGCTGGCAGCTGTTCCATTGTGTGCCAGCCACTGGGATGAGAGCAGCAGAGTGTCTGCAGCACTAAAGAGCTCCTTGAGGGGGCCAAGAGAGATCATTTTTTAATCAATCAAAGGCAGTTTGGGCAGGCAGGCCTCTGTTTTATGGTAGTATGGGCTCTGGGTGCCTCCCATCAGCACCTCAATAGTACAAACGTTATCACTGATGGTCAGAGACACAAATGGCTCATTAGGGAATGTGTTCCCTTCAGAAAAATGGATGTTCTCCTCTGGGTCCTGGCTCAGCATGGAGTCCTCGATCTCTGCCACTGCCCCGAAGACTCTTCTCAAACAGGTCCTGCTACTGAGACTGGCACAGCACAGGAGCAGGGCACTCCAGTAGGGCAGCAAAGCGTTAAGTGTGATCTGCTGATGTCTCTTTTCAGGGCCCTGGAGTTGGTGACTCCTGGGAACACAGCCAGCTCCTGCACTGCTCCCCCTCTCCCCTCCTGCCCAGCTCCCAAGGGAGGATGTGTTGTTTCCTAAATAGAACAAGGTTTGTGTATTGGCTCTGGAAAGCTCATCCCTGGAATGTGACAGGCTGCTCAGTGCTGGAGCTCTAAACAGCTTCATTAGGGCAAAACTCACGTACGATTGGCTTCCTTTACCAGTTATTTTAGGACTTACCTGGATGGGGATGTTGCAGGAAGAATGTACATCCCTGACAATCCCCTCCAGAGATCTCTGCATGTGCAGCCCTCCCCACATCCCAAATGTGCCTTCCCAAGAGGGTCCTGCCAGTCTGGGAGCAGAGACACTTCCTCTGTCACCTCCCTGCTTTCTGACTGTCCTTGCCAGTTGCTCGCTCAGCCAATGCCCAGGTCAGGCAGTGCGTCAGGATGCTGCAGCTACAGGGAGCAGCCCTGTGCTGATGGAGAATCACCCCGTGCGTGCCTCTGGCTTTCCAGAGGACCCAGAGCGTCTCTCACCCACTTATTTCAGAGCCGAGCACCACACGGGATGTGCTGACATATGATGCCTGAGCATCAGAACTGTTCCAGCACCCCAGAAAGCAGGATATGCCTGGAAAGGTGTGCCCTGTGTGCTTTTCACAGCCTGGGCACTCTCACTGCTGTGGAATACCTTCAGCTGTGTGGTTGTGAGCAGTTTCCAGCAGTCAAACTGAACGTTTTCGTGTGATCAGCCAGCCGTACTCGTCCCAGTTCTTCCTCTCGTCTCTCTTCCCCATTTTTCACTCACTTTCCTTAGTTACCCTTTTATGCAATTCCACTGGTTTCCCCTGAATAAGAGCTACTCCTCTTCCATGGAGGACAGATTGCATGGACTTGGTGACATGACACTGTTGGAATTTTGCAGAATTCCTGTTATATTTTTGCTTAAAAATCCCAGTTCCTGAATCCCCTTCATGTTTAACATCTTTAGCTCATCGCTCCCACTGTGAACCAGGATATGGGATTTAGGGCCTCCAGAGTCTGGGTCAGGCTGTCCCTGGCAGGGATCAAGATTCTCTGAGCTCAGCTCCTTGGTGTTCCTTCCCTCGCAGCCTGTTCTCCCTGTTATGGAAGCACGGCTCCCAAGGGGATTAAAGAACATCAGAACCCAGATCTGCTGCACAAGGCCAGGGGTGATATGCAGACCTAATTTCACTGGCAATGTATCTGAGACAGATCTGGACAGCTTTAGTAATACACACCTGACCCCTGCAAAGGCATTCAGATATCAGGGAATGTTTATCTTTAACCTTAAAGTCCCAGCTGGAGAAAATCACTCCTTAGTATTCTCCCTCCACCTGAGTAGAGCAGGCTCTGCCCTCCCTTCTGCTCATAGCCTTGAAGCCTGTGAGGTGTGATGAGCCCTTGCTTTACCCTTAATAACTTTCTCCTATCCTATATAATTAAATTCCATCAGGTATTGCAGCTAATTTTTGAGGCGCTCCCAAAGAACAAAAGCCAGTTCAGTGGCAGGTGAACAGAACAAATAAATTAGAAGGGGAATATTAGTGCCTCTCTAAATTAGATCAGCTGCAGGAGAACTTGGTTTGGATGCTCCTCACAGCCTGGGCAGGGCTGTGCACCATGGTCAGAGGCACAGCATCCCTGGGAAGGGCATGGCTTTGGAGCAGCCGCTGCTAAAGACTTTTTGTCGCTCATTGACACCAGCACAAGCTGTGTCATTCAGTTCCTTCCCTGCGCTTTGGGAATGGCTCCCTGTCGTATTCCTGCATATCTAACCCAAACAGCAGTGGATGTTACTTGAGTGTAGAGCCCTGCAGAGCCCTATTTACCAACATTCCCCTATCCTATGGACATCTTTATGAGAAAACACGGCATCATTGAAACCCAGAAGTTGCTCTCTGTGAGTGTTTAAACAAGTCAACAGACA
This sequence comes from Campylorhamphus procurvoides, assembly GCA_013396655.1. Taxonomy (NCBI): domain Eukaryota; kingdom Metazoa; phylum Chordata; class Aves; order Passeriformes; family Dendrocolaptidae; genus Campylorhamphus; species Campylorhamphus procurvoides. Next base: position 315,191 of record WBMV01001055.1, on the reverse strand, counting down.
GCACCATTGCAATTCTCAGCTACCTCTGAAATCAATAGTGCTGGGAATTTCAAGCACAGCCTGCTGTTACACAATGGGATGAGCATGCACATTGTGCCAGGAACTATGGAAGGGCACACCATGACTACAGCTGTGGGTATGCCAGGCTTCTTATCCAGCACTAACTATTCTCACTCTGTTTGCACCATGTGGGGCAAGACCAAGTTGGGGAAACAAAAACCCAACTTAGATAATGATGAGCTTGGAGGGGGGAGCTTGGGATGGGAACAGACTTCTCAAATTCACCTTAATTCAGTACAAATAAAAGGCTTAAAAAGAAAAAGAGTCTCATGTATCTTGTTCACACTCATAGAATCAAAGAATGGTTTGGGCTGGACATTAAAACTCATCCAGTCCCACCACCTGCCATGGGCAGGGACACCTTCCACTAGCCCAGATTGCTCCAAGCCCCATCCAACCTGGCCTTGGGCACGTCAAGGGATGGGGCAGCCACAGCTTCTCTGGGCAACCTGTGCCAGGGCCTGCCCACCCTCACAGGGCAGGATTCCTTCCCAATATCCCATTTAAGTCTACCCTCCTTCAGTTTAAGGCCATCCCCCTTGTCCTGTCCATCCAGGCCCCTGTCCAAAGTCCAGTCATCTGGGAGCCCTTTCAGGCACTGGAGGGACTCCTAGCAGAAATGCTTTATTCTTTATGCACCTGCAGCTCTCCCGAATCTTCCCCCCTGCCCTTTGCAGGTGCTGGAAGGCACCTCTGAACTGATGAGCTTTCTACACATTTGCTCTGGGAAACCCTGCGTGTGCTGCCCGGCGCTGGAGCCGTGCCCAGGTGGCCAGAGCTGTGCCCAGGTGGTCCCCTGGTGTCACTGCAGTGATGGGAGCGCAGCAGGAAGCTGAGAGCCAGCACTGGGCAGATTAACAGGTAACTACTAATGATCCCTGGGTCGAACCTTCTGACTCACTTGTCTTCTGTTTTAAAGAAAAAGAAAGAGCAACAGAAGAGTTTCATGGCATAACCACAGGAGACCAGGAATCTGTAGAAACTCACTGTTCTGGTTCACAGAATCCCAGGATATGCTGAGCTGGAAGGAACCCACAAGGACCATCCAGTTCAACCCTCAGCCCAGCACAGGCCCATCCCCAAGAGATACCCCCGTGCGACAGAGCATCATCCAAACCCTCCTGGAACTCTGGCAGCCTTGGGGTTGTGCCACTGCCCCTGTGCTGTGTTTTGTAATTGAACGTTTGCCACCTTTCTTTCACCCAGGTTGTTTTTCTATATAGCTTTAAAAGTGTGGTTGGAGATAGAAAAGATTCAGGACAGATGAAGAGTTTATCTGTCCGTGGCCATACCCCGCAGGGACAGGAGCAGACTGGGGCTCTTTCTGACATCAGTGAGGACTGCTTGATACCAGGGAGAAAATCAGCTCAGAGAAGTGAGAAGACAGGACAGGTCTTAGGGAGCAGAGCATGTCTGAGGGATGGTTTTCCTGCCTGTTTACTCCTGAGGCAGAGCTGTCCCCTGGCACTGGGGAGCAGGGCTACTTCCAGCTCAGCACGGGACCAAAGCAGCAGGAGCCACGTTCCTGTTCTCCCACTTTGGGAACTTCACTGTGCTTCACACACACCGCCTGCTCAGCCTCTTTGCCTTCCCTTCTCAGTTCTCTTGGCTCCATTTCAATAAGGTTCCTGAGTAAGTTATATTTTATCGTATCCTTCAAAAGAATATTTCCCACCACTTTAACCAGAAAACCCTCCAAATGATAATAACAAAGCCTCATTCTTTATTGACAAAGCTGTGCTTTTATGTGTTCTGCCCTTCCTGCTCTGAGTGACATGTCATTCTCTTCCGAAGGTGACTGAGTCTTAGACATACAGACAATTATTTCTTCTGCTTTTATCCCTGGTATTTCAGAGACTTCCTGTGCTCATGTGCTTTAAGAACTCAGCTCTTCAGAATTAACTGAGGCAGCAGCAGGTACATTCCCTTTTACACAGAGGGAAAAATCAGTCCTCATAATCCTTTTCCCCTGAAAGCCATTGCACAAGGTGTTGATGTGCATGTGGACCATATATTTCTAAAATTTCTCTTTGCTGAGGAGTAACTTCATAAGCCAAATGAATTTGGGGAATGAACCTGAAGTTTTGTTGCTACTTTATTCAAGAAGATTATTGTGAATGCAGGAATTCTAAAAATTACTGACATTAATATCTTCATATGAAATTAAAACCTGTGTTTTAAAGGCAGTTAACTGTGTAGGCAGAAAACAGCATCACTCTTATCTCCAAAGTTGTAATGACTTGGAAATTAAGGGCTGAAGTTACAGAAGTCCACTCAACACCAAATCCCAACGCAAGAGTAAAAGGCTCTGCATTTTGATTTCGAGACCATGACATCTCTGCTACTCTCTGGAGACTTTCCCTTTCCAGTGTAATTTTATAACAGCACCTTCACCTTCACAGAAGTGGGATTCTCCACTGGGAAAGTTCTTGACATAATTTTCTGAGCACCAGATGTAATAGAGCAGGAACTCCTTCCTGTTGCTTCCACCTGCTAAATCTGATTATAGAGCCTTGGGAAGGCACTCCACACTTCCCCTGGTTACTTTTTCATGGAGGTAGTTGCTGCTGTTCCTGGAACAACTGGGAAAGTTGGGAAAGTTGGTTCAGGAAGGAAATACAGCAAAGGGAGAGGCCTTGACTGTGAATGAAAACATCCATATGGTTGTGCAAGGTCTGTCTTGTTTATCCCTTTGCCACTGAAAGCAAACCAAAATCATCTGGAGAAGGAATGTGGAAATCAAATTCCAGAAATAGTTAGATAAATCTAATAATAATGGTGGCTGTAATGATGGTGCTGAGGAGACGTGTTTGGTTTGGCCATCTCCCACTGTCTGTTCTGTGATAGTGCTGCACTGCTCCTTGCACATTTCTGCCTGGGAACTGCTGAGTTTGCCGTTGCCTTGCCTTGCCTTGCCTTCTCTTTCCTAACCTTCCATTCACAAATATTCCCATTCCAAACCTTCTCTTTTCAAACCTTCCCAAACCTTTACTTTCCTTCTCCCTTTTTTCTTTTTTTCCCTTTTTTCTTTTTCCTCCCTGCTGTTAAGTAAGCACTTACTGTTAAGTCATCATGGCTAGGCTTCATGAAAGATTTGCAAGCTCTCTACCTACGCTTGCTCCAAGCACGCTGGTGCCTAAAAAGGCCAGTGTGAGATAGGCAAGTCCGATTGCAAAAGGCACAGCAGAAAGTCTCCATCGACACTACTGGCGAGGCACGGTTCTTCCTGCGTTGCCTTTTTTCCTCCAGGCTGATTCTGCATGTGTTCTCAAAGGAAGCAGCAGCGTTATGGATGGTGTGTCTCCATTTCTCC
>WBMV01001055.1:157779-311507 GCA_013396655.1 Campylorhamphus procurvoides | reverse complement strand
CAGGTTGAATTGGCTTCCATTGGTACAATAGCGGATGTAGATGTCGTTTCCTTCATCGAGGTCTGCCGTGGCCCTTTGGAGCATCATGCTGAAGGAGATTGTGAACAGGGTTGATGCAAGAACACAACCTTGTTTCACACCATTGTTTATTGGAAAGGCCTCCCAGAGTGCATTGCCATATCTGACTTGGCCACACTGATCCTCCTGTAGCAGGATGACCATTTTAAGGAACTTGGGGGGACATCCTAATCGTTCCAAGATCTGCCACAAGCCTTTCCTGCTGGCAGTGTCAAAAGCTGTTAAGTAAGAACACTTTGAATCAACTTGTAATTTGTTTTCTTGCTCCAAAATTCAGCAGGATGATCAAACAGTCCCCTGTTCCAATTCTGCAGTTTTCCTGAGAGGTTTTTTATTGGCTGAGCATGGATGTTTGATAGTGGAGATGCGAAAACTGAGTTGTGACCTGGGACAGGAACCACGGGGGAGATTTTTCTCCTCCTCTCGTGTCATGTAATCACAGAATGGTTTGGGTTGGGAGGGACCTTAAGGACCATCCAGTCCCACCCCCTGTCATGAGCTGGGACACCTTCCACTAGCCCAGGTGGCTCCAAGCCCCATCAAATCTGGGCTTGGACACTTCCAAGGATAGGGCAGCCACAGCTTCTCTGGGCAAACTGTGCCACTGGCCATCACCTAAAATGTAACTAAAGCATAAACAAATAACGTCTACATAATATCTATGGAACCACAGAATCACAGAACAGCCTGATATGGAAGGGACCCACAAGATCATCCAGTCGAACTCCTGGCCCCACACAGGACACCTCAACAATCACACCCTGTGCTCAGAGCATTGTCCAGACTCACGCAGTAGCAATCCCTGCCCAGTGACAGGAAAAAGTCTGTACCAAACATTCAGGAACCCAGACAGCCTTGGGACTCCAATTCAGAGACCCCTCAGACACCCAAAAGGACAGTGACTGCAGTCAGGGGTTCCCATGGGCAGGAGGGAAACTGTGCTGCCGCAGTGACCTTCCAGCTCCCACCCCACATGGGGCTGATCTTGGGTCAGACCTTAGCGGAGCAGGAGGCCCAACCATCTCCCAGAGAGGTGTCTGGGCAGCAATGTATCCAGGGGGTCCCTGCAGCACATACTGTCCAAAACTTATGTAATCAGACCTCACTCTGTCTTCCATAATCTCACCCTGTAATTGGAGAGCTGTGACACAGAAGGAACTCAATTCCTGTGTGGCTCTGGAAGAACTACAAAGTCTGACAGAGAGCAGGACTGGATTAGACGTCAGGATGAAATTCCACCCTATGACGGTGGGCAGGCCCTGACACGGGTTGCCCAGAGAAGCTGAGGCTGCCCGAGCCCTGGAAGTGTCCAAGGCCAGGTTGGACGGGGCTTGGAGCAACCTGGGCTAGTGGAAGGTGTCCCTGCCCATGGCAGGAGGTGGAATGGGATGGGCTTTAAGGTCCCTTCCAACCCAAACCATTTTGGGATTCTGTAAAGGGTAGCACTCTTGGGATCCTTTCTTCCTGCTGTGATGCAGAGGACAGTAGTGGCTTTGGGTGCTTTGAGGCTTTGATATTTGCTCTTTGGGGAGCACCAGAGAACACCTCAGGATATGTGTGTCCCAAAATGTGGCTCTTGATGACAAGCGCGCCACGAGAGCAGAGCTGTTTCATATCCTTCAGTAGATTTTCTGCTCCCCAGAATACATTTTTGGAGTCTTGGAGAGGTGGTTTATTCTATTTTCCTATCCATTTAATCCTCTCTCTTTGAAAGTGCTTTTATTCTGACCTCTGAGCAGAACTTGAGCTCATCTTTGTGTTTCTGTCATCTCTGCTGCACGTGGCTGGTGAGACCCTCTAGCAGTCTTGGATTTTACTTTCTCAGAGTCATTTTTTAAGGTAAAAGAGCATAAAAGTCCTGTTTCCTGAAGCCTCTCTCAGCTTTTTACCACTTGCAGGGGGTTTCAAAGTCAAGGCTGAGTGCTGTAGTTAACAGTTAACAATTAACCAAAGGAGATGCTCCCTGGGTCACTGGGAAGGGAAGCCAGCACAGCTTTTATCTTCAATTTCCCTCTTTTCCAGTGCCAGACAGATCCATGAGTCCGACCTGGCCTCGCTGCTCTGGATTTGGCTTGGTCTGCTGGGCAGTGTGTGGTGTATTTTTGGCAGGGCTGCTGGTTTGAACTCATATACACCCTGTGCCAGGGAACCGTTCACCATTCTTGAGATGTTATGGGAAATCTTCCAGTCTGAATCATTTGCCATAAAGTCCAATTCCTGGCTAACAATTTTACTTGGAAGTTGCAGTCCTGATTATGAATTTTAAGCTTTGCCCTGACCTGGCTGCTAGTGCCCTCTGAGAGCTCTTAATGCAGAGGCAGCACTGAAAGAAATCAAAAGGAAAAGTAAGGATCTCCCAGTTTTCCAGCTGGAATGACCCTCTTGATCTGTTTTGAACCCAAATTCCCTCTTGGCTCAGGAGTGACCCTGGCCTGAGGTTTAACAGTGTTTTCTGATGCACTGGGCTCTCAGTTCTGCAAGAGCCTCATGCTTGCTGAGCCCACACCAGCTGGGGACACAGGTCTGCCTGGCTTGTGGTGGCTCTGGCTGCTCAGGTGGAGCACCTGAGCTCCTCCAGAACCATCACAGTAGTCTTGGGGACCTGTAGGGATCAGACATACTCTGACCCACCTGTGCCATGGACAAGGAGCCACATGAGGAGAAAGAAAAGGCCATCCCCAGTGTGCAGCCAGATGTCCCTGTGGGGTGATTTGAGCAGGGTCTCCGTGGTTGGTAGTCACATGGGATGGAGAACAACATGGATGAAGCAGGAAAGGAGGTGACTTAGTATGGGGAAAAGGGAGCTAAAGAAAGCAGAGAGAGTTATTTTGGAAGAGGGGGAAATGATGCCTACGTTGTCACATTACTCACTCTTTGCAACACCCTGACAGGAGTGGGGAGCTGGAGGGGGCTCTGCACCCAGAGAGCAGGGGCAGGAGGAGAGGGTACGACCTCAGGCTGGGACAGAGGGAGGGTAGGTCGGATATTAGGGACTATTTCCTCCTGCAAAGGCTTGTCAAGCAGTGGAACAGGCTGCCCTGGGAGGTTTGGAAGTCTCCATCCCTGCAACTATTCAAAAAACATGTGGATGCGACACTTGAGGACATAGTTTAGTGGTGACCATGGTGGTGGTGCTGATGGTTGGACTTGGTGATCTTGGAGGTCTTTTCCAACCTTTCTATTTCTGTGATTCTGTGAGTACCAGGAGAGGGAACTCGACTCTCCTTAACCCACCAGTGTGATTTAAGCTCCAGAATACCTGTAGGACATGAAAAAGGCTGTTATTGCCTGCCTTGACTTGGAGTACATCTTCATGTCTGGCTGGCAATGCTGGCAGCTCAGCCCAAGTACCATGAACTCTTTCCAGATGCCTTTTTTCTTATACATTTGCATGTTCAGGACAGATAGGAGGGCCAGAAACTTGGTATTTAACCAGGAGAAGCCCACAGTGGGGCTGCCTTTGCTGTGCCCTTATTGTGCTGGGTGGGAGAGGTGCCAGCTGGCTTCTGTTTTTTGGGTTGTGTTCAGCAGGAAATGATGATATTTCAGTGACATCCCATGGGTGCTCTTTTTTATGGTAATCTCTGTTATCTCCACCCCATGCTGTGAGAAGACCACAAGATGTCTGACACTTCCTTCAGTTGTCTAACTCATGTCTAACTCCCATCAGCTCCTGAATTAGACTTTCCTTAAAATGAGGTGGTTGGTGACAGCTCCAAACCCAGGAATTCATCATTTTTGGTCTGGTCCCTCCCCTTGCTCTTACAGATCCCTGTGTTTTTCTGGCAGGACAGAGAGAATGCTGTAGAGTCTCTGTAGAGCCTCTGCCACGGGCTCTGCAAACACCTCACAGCCCTTTTGGCATCTCATGACTTTTGTCTTGGTGTGTTGAGATGTGTGAAACAGCCCCAAAATGGTCGCTCCAGCTCTGTTATGTGTAAAACATCTCCAGAAGAGTAACTCAAGCAGCAATGGGCAGTATCAGATGCAGGGAGGTTGTGGGTCCTCCCCTCACCACTCAAAATAGGGAGATTTTTTCTTTTCCCATGGAGATCTGTCTGAGAATAACATTTGTCTGAGGAGTTTGGCTGTGGGGACTCTTCCGTGGGTGCAGTTTTGTTTTCCCAAGTTGATTTGTGACAAGGATGAGGTCACAGCACTGTCTGTCTCGCAAAAGCCTGTCCACGCCAGTCCCTGTCTGCCCTTCTCGGGGTGATGTAATCTGTGCTCAGCAATAACATTTCCAAGAAATGGATAACAGCATTTTAGTTCAGCTCTAATAATTCTGTTAAATCAGAGATGGGTTTGTAATTGCTGTTTGTGACAGAGCTTGTTCCGTATGTGTGTTATGCAGGATAATTCTGTAATGAAATGTTCCCTCTGAATGCCCTCAAGAATTTGCTTTGCTGTGGGCAGGCAGAGCACTCCTTAGCTCTCTGCCTTTGCTGTGCCCTCACAATCAAACGAGAGGGGGAGAAAGAAGTCAAATTTCGCCTTGGTTGGGTTTCTGCTGAAGTTTTAAGTTGTGTAAGTGCCCATCTTCCCTGGCTTCAGGAACACAAAGCTCTGCTAGAGTCCTGCTCATTGCTTTTGAAGGCAAAGCTGGGAGTGTGTGCTGAGTGTGACGGCTGACATGAATTGAAGCACGTGGATCCAGGGGAGCCATCACAGGGAGCCAAAGGGCAGGAAAAGCCTCTTCCAGGGAGGCTCACAAGGTGCTTGGAAGCAGCACTTGAAATTTGATCCCAGCCATGAGAAATAGAACTTAGAGGTGCAAAATCTCTGCAGAAACACTGGATTAACTGATGGCATGTTTGGTACCTTGAGCTCAGGAGTTGTGGGGATGAGTTGCTGTGGAAGGAGGGAGTGTTGGGAGGCTCCAGCAGCATCAGCGCTGACTCTGAGCAGGGTGTTCCCTTCCCAAATCCTGCAAGCATAGACCCCTTGGCAAACAGAGCTGCATGGAGGGGACAGACCAGCTCAGTGCCTGCGGGGTGGGGACATTGTCTGGGGAATGGACAGATGGAGCAGCCCTGGGAGAAGCACCTGGGGGTGCTTGATGCGGAGAGTCCGGACCTGCCCCAGCCCAGAATCCCCCGTGCCCTGGGCTGGTCCCACAGTGTGGGCAGTAGGGCGGGGGGAATTCTGCCCCTCTGCCCCCTCAGGTGAGACCCCACCTGCAGAGCTGCTCCAGCCCTGGGGGCCAGCACAGCAAGGACATGGAGCTGCTGGAGAGAGGCCAGGGGAGGCACCAGGATGGTCAGAGGGCTGGAAAACCTCTACTGGAAGGAAAGGCTGGGAGAGCTGGGATTATTCAGGCCGAAGAAGGGAAGTTTTGGCCTTCCAGGACCTGAAGGGAGCCTGAAGTAAAGATGGACAGAGACTATTTCCAAGGGCCTGGAGTGACAGGGCAAAGGGAATGGCTTAAAACTGAAGAGGGGAGGTATAAATTTGATATTCAGAAGACATTCTTGTCTAGGAGGATGGGCAGGCCTTGGAACTGGTTGGGCAGAGAAGCTGTGACTGCCCCATCACTGGAAGTATGCAAAGCCAGGTGGGATGGGGCTTGGAGCAACCTGGACTAGTGGAAGGGGTCTCTGCCCACGGCAGGGGGTGAAGCTGAATGGTCTTTAAGGTCCCTTCCAAAACAAACCATTCTGGGATTCTGCGAAAAAAGTCTGAAGCAAAATAAAAATAACTCCATTTGCACGTGTTTTTTAAGGAAATAGGCAATTCATAGCTCGCTTACCATAAGAGCTATGAGACTGAACATCTTGGAGACGTGGATTTGAGTGAGGTCCAAGGGAGCTTCCTTTCCAGTGGAATGCAGCCTGACTAAGAGGGGATTGTGGCGAAGCCTGTTGGAGTAACCACACCTGGGCTTGACTCACCTACAGCCTCCGAGGCAATTCTGAAATTCAGCATTTTGTGAAGCCCAGAGAAATGATCGCAAATGAACAGATAATATTGATCCATAAAAAGCAAAGTAGCAAAGCTGTTTACACATGTTTAAAAAGGGAAAAGTCCTGCCACTTGAAGTCTGCAAATTCAAGTTTCTCCTGGGAAAACCTACCTCTTGTTCAAATGCTAATGGCTTGTTATCACAGGGATGTTTTAATTTAACTACAATGTTCTCTAAGCAGGGGCAGAGCAAGGTTCAGGGAGCAAATGGCTCATGAACAGTATTCAATCTGTCAGTAAATGATTGCTTTTTTAAATAGACTTCCCCTTCTTGATCTCTGTTTTCAACAGTTTTTCCAAAGGGGATATAATAAAAGCCAGTTGATTTCAGCTGGAGGTAATGGCACATATTTGTGTGTTTCTTTGATCCTTATATAGAGTGGCTGGTCCTGAGACACCAGAAATTGATGGTATATTAGCGAAAATTGGCTTATGGGGAAGAAAAAATGCAGCACATTTTAGAAAAGGAATAGAGAAAAGGGATAGAAAAAAGGAAATCAAATTGGGCATTGCAGCCACAAACCATCTCCACTTCACAGAACACCTCATAGGAAAACATCTCATGGAGCACAAACTGATTACAGGGACTCAGAGGCAAAGGTCTGCCACCATTTTCCAGGAATGCAGCAGCCAGAACTTGAAAGACCAATGTAGAAAGAAGAAAGAGACCATGGTCTTTCCCATTGAATTAGAAAATCCCTCTCACCTTTTCTCAGCCAATTTCTGAGTGGAAATGTGAAGGTTTTTGCACTAACCCTAAAACCCACTACCTCTAATTATTGCTACCCCAAAACCCACTACCGTGCATTACTGTAACTGTAAAAAGAGAACTATCTTGCTGATAACACTCCCAAACTTGCAGAAACACTCTGGATGATTTTTGAGAAGTTTACAGGGAGCACTTGGCGGACCTTGACGAGAAAAACTCTGCTTGGAAAGGGATTGGGAAGCTATTTCTATTAGATGGGAATAAATATTTGTCAGAAGTCTCAGCATCTCCTGCCTGCCATATGTGAGCCTCCTCTGAGGCTCCTCAGCACATTCCTGGGATGGCAGAGCCTGTGCCAGGCTCTTCTGGCCAGACAGAACAATGGAACTCAGGTGAGACCCCACCTGCAGAGCTGCTCTCAGCCCTGGGGGCGAGCACAGCAAGGACATGGAGCTGCTGGAGAGAGGCCAGAGGAGGCACCAGGATGGTCAGAGGATGGAGCAGCTCTGCTGGAAGGAAAGGTTGGGAAAGTTGGGACTGTTCAGTCTGAAGAAGGGAAGTTTCGAGGTGACCTGATGGTGACCTTCCAGGCCTTGAAGGACCTACAGGAAAGATGGACAGAGACTTTGGATGAGGGCCTAGCATGACAGAGCAAGAGGAACAGCTTAAAACTGAAGGAGGGGGGTTTAAGTTTGATATTAAGGAGAAATTTTTGGCTGTGAGGGTGGGCAGGCCCTGTTACTGGTTGGAATGAGAAGCTGTGGCTGCCCCATTCCTGGAAGTGTCCAAGGCCAGGTTGGACAGGGCTTTGAGGAACCTGGGCTAGTGGAAGGTGTCCCTGCCCAAGGCAGGGGGTGGAGGGAAATTGTCTTAAGATCCCTTCTATTCCAAACCGTTCTGTGGTTGTGTGCCATCTGTGGACTTTAGGGAGAGGAGGGAGTGCTTACCGTCACATTACCCATGTCCAAGGTGGACTCTGGTGACAGGAGTAATGACCTGCAAACCCAGTACCAACTGCTGCGTCCTGGCGTGAGAGGGACGGGCCAGGAGGAAAAGAGGGAAACTTTTCAGATTGAGGAGGTTCCAAAGTCTCTATTCCTATGAGTTTACACAGAATTGCCAGAGAGCCTGGAAATGGATTCAGAACAAACAGCACTTGGTCTCAGTTTTTGAAAAATAGGGCTGTGGCTTCTGTGACAGGCAACATGAGCCAGGCAGAGTTTGGCCCCAGGATATTCTAACCTGGATCCCTGATACCCCCTTGTCCCTGCCCACAGCTCCTGGCCCAGCAGTCCTGCCCCAGGCTCTCCATCAGTGCACCCTGCAGCCACCAAAGCTCCAAGCACTGATGTTCCACAACCTTTGCAAAAAGTCAGGGAGAAGTGGAGGTTTAGCAGGCATTGAGCTGCATTCCTGGCCCCTGAGGCCGCCTGCCTTCCCTCCCCTTGCAGCTATCTTATCTCTGCCTCTTTCTGAAATAAAAGGAATAGAAAAATTAACAACATGAAAAATAGAGGAGATGATAAATAGTATGTGAAAAACTATCTCTGTCCTTGTTTCAGAGCTTTGCAAAGTAATAGGGACGCAGAAGGTTTTTTCTTTTTTAACGCATTAAAGTATTAAAAGGCTGGGTGTCTCTTGAACCTACTCTGTTATCAGCGACTGAGACAGCTCCAAGGAAGCTTCTTAGAAGTCTCTTGTACTTGTGGAACTATCCAGGGATGTCATGACAGGCCAAAGCAAATCAAAGCTAAAGGACAAAATTTGCTGTTCATGGGGCCCTGGGGCCAGCCTGGACTGGCATGACAGTGGCACCTGTGCTTTTGTGCTGAGACAAAAGCGCTGCCATCGTGAAGTCTGGCTGGAATGGGGGAGGTTCTAAGACAAATCTCTCTGGAATTCCTTTAGCTTCTCAGTCTTGAAGGTGTGAGTGAGACAAGTCCCTTGGGACTGCAGCCCTCAGCGTGAGACAGTGATGAACCATTTCCCCACGTGTTTGCTCTGGCACATGAGTGGTTCCCCTCTCAGATTTGTCCTCATTCCTTGGCAATTAGCAAAGCATGCAGTTGTTCTTCTCTATGAACCTTGCCAATAAAGCAAAAGTGTCTTCCGTGAGACCCTCTGGTTGTTGCTAATAATGTAACACGTGTTGGGGTCTCAGTACTCCTCTCTGAGGAGGACAGCAGGCCTGTGTGATATATATGTATATGTGTATACACACATACACACTGAATAAAGGCGTCTCTGTTTTGTTTTCCTTGGCAGGTCACTATGGAAAGGATATTTATCGAAGTGGAGGCCCAGATCTCCATAATTTCATCTCCTCCGGGTTTGTCACGTTAGGAAGAGGACACACGAAGGGTACAGTGGAAACCATTTTTTGCTAAATAAAAAGATTGTTTTAAATAAAAAGCTCTAACTCAGCAGTGGGTTCTAAGTGCCCTGAGATAACAGCTTTGGACTGCAGGTAGTAGGTTTAACCCAGGGAATATTGCTGCAGCTCAATCCTGTGCTCTGGCAGAGCCTCTGAAATCCTTGCAGTGGAGGTGGGGAGGGTATAGGGGCAGACAAATTCCAGATTCCAGATTCCAGGTTCCAGATTCCAGATTCTAGACCCTGCTCTGCCTTTGCAGTTGGACTGTTTATCCAGCTTTGTGTTTTCCTGGGTGCATGGTTGCAAACTCCCTTGTGTGCTGTACTCCCGAAGGGAAGCGAAGGCATGTGCATCTGTCCCAGGGCAGGCAGGGACCACTTCCAGAGTGTCTTTCTGGAGTTCTTTGGTTTGACTCCTGAGCTTTTTTTGATTTGTTCTGAGGGTGTTTTTTGGGGGGGAGGAGGTATGATGACTATTTTATAAAATTATTTCTTTTTAGCTCCTGAAACATATATTTTATGTGTTCATATAGTCTGTGATATAATGTACAAACAGGAAACCACAAAAATATACATATACTGCTCTGTGTATGTTCTGTGTATATGTACTGTATATAAATATATGTGTAGAGCCAGCTGTAGCTCTATAACACAAGTAACCACATAGCCCAGGAGTTCTGGCGGCACTAAAGCTGTGACATGTGGCCCAGTTGGGCACCAGAACACCGGGTGAATGTACATTTGATGCCCTTGTTGCCTATTTGGTAAGTTCTCAGAGTGTACAGTGAGACTGTGTTTGGAGCATCTTTTTGTCCAGCCTCCCCTGCCTGAGTGACGCTGGCAGTGCCACTGGGAGTGCATGTGCCAGTCCCTGTCTGGTTTTGTGTCCTCCTGACCTCGAGACTGTTGTATTTTCTATAGACACAATGTATGTGGAGATTCCTCTATAGAGCAATGTACTGTATGTGGAGATGTGTCTTTGTGCTCACCTGGTTGAACGCAACTGTGTTGTTGCTGTGGATGACATGACTCACAAACTATTAAAAGACCTGGATTTTTACATTTCCTGCACTTTTTCCAATTCTCCACGAGTGTCATCCGCAGTAGCGTTGGTCCTGTAGCACTGTCAGAGAAGAAACAAATCTATGTATATTATCTGTGTATGTCTGTGTGTGCTTAAATAAAGTTTACTGAGGCTGAGGCAGCACCCGTGGGACTTGTAATACAATACCCTGCAACTCCAGTCTGGCTCTGTATGGGGGGAAGGGGAGCACAGAGAACCACCTTCAAAGCCCATGGGCACTGGGAACAGCAACGGTTCAAGGAAGGACGTGTGAGCAGCATTTACACGAGGCGTCCCTTTCTCTTGCCTATCCAGAAGGAGTTTTAAACCATGGTGTCGCATCAGAGTGTATTCAGGTTGAGACAGCCAGTGTGCCCCAGGAGGTGGTCCACAGAGTGGGGTGGCATGAAAACCTTGCTCAAGCACATGGATACTCCCCAGCAGGGCCCTACTCCTGCCTCTTTGTCTCAGACATCTGAATTATCTCCCAGCAGTTTTCTGTACAATGGTTATCCCAATTCCTTGCCAAATAAGACAAACTCTGCTGTCCGTCCTACGTGAGCAGGGGCTCTGCTCTCCTGAAGAGGGGCCGGTGGCTTTCACACCTTTCCTACTGGCTTTGCTGGAAGCCCCAGAAAGCACATTCCCATCCTGGGAAGGTGGGAGAGTGGGCAGGGGGAGCCCAGAGTGTTTATACAACACAATAGCCATGAGGCGGGGGGGGCTTTGCAAAGTGAGTACAAGGCTTTTGTTTTCTGGAGACCTCAAACTAGACCATGGCTCTTTATGGACATAATAGCGTGGAATGGCTTTAGAATTTACTTCTCAGCTATCTGTAAGTCCATATTTATTTAAACATTACAATAATGTTAATTGCTTATTTCTTAATGGCAGATTCACCCACCCACTCATGAGTGGAGCAAGTGCTGAACATCTCCACACATGCTGCAGGCAAACTGCCTGGTTTGCTTTGTGCAAATGTGTAGCTTTGTGTTTGTGTGATGATTTCATTGTCTCTTATTTGTGCTCTGTGACATTTTGGGGTAACAAATGACTGAGAGGCTCTCTCGTTACAACTGTGTTTGATATAATTAGATTATTTCTGGAAATATTCACAGAATTCCTGCTTGAACTGGCAAGCCAATACCTGTACAGGAGAGCTGGGTGTTTCAACCAGGGTTACCATCTTGAGTTTTAGTTGAGCAGTTTCTTGCTCAGGTTTTACCCTGTTTCAGTTTTATTGAAGATGTCAAAACCCCTTCAGCTGCCATGAGTCAAATAACCCCACCGTGCCTTGGTTTTAGACTGAACAAAGACAGTGAAGTTTATCTCAACATTTCTTTGCACTGGGAGACACATTTTTGGTGTTTTCTCAACTGTCTTCTGTGCTATGACAGAAGTCCAAGTGCTGAGTAATATCTAAGAGCTAATCTATTTTGGGCAGAAGACAAAGACGTGAGAGGTGCCAAGCTACCATGGAGACCAAATCAGCATATCCACGTCTGACATCCCCAAGCTCCTATAAGGTTGTGATTTATGGTTCTTATATGACATGTCACTGGGCAATGCATCACTGCCTGGCATTTAAAGGCTGTAAAGTCATTACAGAGGGTGCTCTTCAAACCACAGTGAAAGACTTTGCTGTCAGTGTGTCACAATGATCTGGGGAGGAATCCAAACTCTTCAGGCCATGACGGTCCCCATGATGAGACACATGGCAGGGTAAATCTCATCTAACACTGGGCAGCTTGAAGTTGGATGTTTTATTCTGAGGTAGAACCTTCAATTCCATGTAGAGACATATGGGAGACGCCAGTACCTCTAAAGGAGATGGCATGAGGGACCTTTCCATGCCACCGGCAGCTGGGGAGCTGTGGGGGCCCTTCAGCCCCCAGGGGAAGGCAGATGGATCTCACCTGCCCTATGTCTGTGGGAGCAGCTCCTACTGCTCTAAGTGCTGGGGGAGTTGCTGGGAGTTCAGTGCTCCGGTGACACAATTTGGGAGCACAGGACACAGGAGTAGTCACATTCCTCTGAGCACCAACCTGATGTAAATCCAGCTCCTTCAGCCTCTTTCAAGCACCTCGATGCTCTCAGGTGACTCAGGCTGATATTGCCCTGAGCTAAACTGTGCCCACACGGGTGCCCGCACTGCCCAGAGCACTGCCCAGTCCCTCAGGCTGGAGTAGATGGCACAGCTGCAAAAACAAGCAGCAGGCACCCACACGCAGGGCTAACCACTGAGTGAACGAGGCTTGTCAAGCAGTAAATTCACTTCAAATTACCTATTTCACATCATGAGTGCTGAGTTTATAGGCAAAAATGTGATTTTTATTTTTACTTTTTTTACTATCAGTCTCAGACCTTGAAAATAGTTTCTGAACGGGGTGGGCTCCTCATGTTCCACTAGTGTGGAATAGCAGCAGGAATTCTGTAGAGCAGATGATAATGTCAGTTCATCACTGAACAGTTTCTTTGTTTTCCTGGTGGCTCTGCAACAGTGTTAAAAATAGTGAGATTATTTTCTGGGAAAAGCCTCATTTCCCAGTGGAACTGAGTGCAAGTGGTCAGGGAACAGTGAGGCAGGAGGGATATGGGGATTCAGACCCTTCTCCTGTGGAATCACCTTGTTGGGAAAACCAGAACTTTCCCTACAACTTGCTGCTTCCTTGTAAATTTATGCCAGATCCTTGAGGAGGTTGCAACCTGAAAAGCAGGTGTGGAGAACAAAGAGAGTCAAGTATACTAAGTGTCCTTGGTGTCCTCAGTGCCCTCAGCTTGCCCAGTAACACTTCCAGAAACTGAACCTTTCCCTTTTGTTTCCAGGCTGTTCCTGGAGCACTGGGAGATGTGTTCTCAGTCAGGGTACGAGGCTCTTCCCTTCAAGTATCCCACTGAAATTTGCTCTGAGGATGTTCTCCTGCAGTTGATGTAGGCAGGAAAAAAAAATGACTAAATAGCCAGGTGTCCAGGGCTGGAGCCCAGGGGTGTGCTCAGCACTCTGCAGTGTGAGCAGGGTGAGAACAGGTCTAGGCACAGCCGAAGCTCCCCAGCTCAGTTTGTCTTGTGACAGCCCGTGCAGTTACAGCAGATTTACAGCTGAGTGTGGGATTTGCCTACTGGGCCCCTGCAGCATCCTTGGACCTCATCCATGGGCACTCTGATGGTCACAGAGCCAGGCATGTGAGGGCCAGCTGAACAGCTTGGGTGGATTTAATTGAGAGCTTGAGCCTGGTGTGTGGGAACATGCTATATGTCCTTCGGCAGAGCCTGACACCCAACATACCACTCCCCAGGCACAGCATCACCCTCTGACTTCTCCTGATAAACATCCACCTCACTGTTTTTCCATGTATTGAAAAGGAGCAACTTGTCCTTGATCCAATCGCACCTTAGAAAAGGAAGAATCTCCTCTCCTACCACTGTCAGGAGAACACACAGACCCTCGTGGTGACAGAGCAGAGCAAGGTGGTTGCTTTCTGGGTTTGGGGCTTGGAAGCTGCAGCACTTGCAAGAAGATACAAGGCAGCAGATGATTCTGACTATGTCCCCCCAGTCCTTGTGTGGCAGTGGGGTCTGACAGGCTGGGAGAGCCACTTGTCATAGGTGGGAGTGGGGCTTTAGACCACGTTCATTACAGAAGACCTCTCATTGAGCTGTGAGGGCAGAAAGGACCTCATAGCTTTCTAAACTCCTTCTCAGAGATGAGCCAGGGGATGGCTGGATCCAATCTCAGCTGCAGACTTTGTCAACAGCTCAAGTACAACTTTGTCCTGAAGGGTTAAGGATGAAAACCTGGGTGTATTTATATAAAATTAATTATTAGGACAAATGATCAAAGATATTAATAAGAATTATTTAGTACACAGTATAGAAGCTAAAACTACAAGTGGTATACTATAAGATATGGCGGTAGACTATGGCAAAGCAATTATATGAAAGCAATTATATCAAAGCTGGCAAAATGAGAAATAACTCTGAAGTAGAGACTGATGGAACTCACCAAACTGGCACTGTGGGTACATATTTGTCTTAACCCTGAGGAGTATCCTTGAGGAGGGAGAAATTTCTCCAGGGAGAAATCTCTACAATCCATAAACCCTAGAGGGTTTTGTTGGAAGAACGTGATCCTCTGGGAGTGGACTGGACTTTTAGAGTATGACGTGACTGACTACATGTCTCCAGGTCAGCTCAGCAGCTCATCTGCCAAATCTTTGCGTCACTAGGGTCGATGTGCCAGACTGGCTTTAGCATCACCTGCCCCCCCGCCGCCACCCACGCTGCAAAACAGGGCATTGTTTGAGCTTTTGACCACATTCCAAAAGCAGAGTATCCTGCCATAGCACCTCAACACTGACCTGGCATCTTGGACAACCTTCCCCTTGCATGGCAATGCCTTGCAGCCTCCTGGAGTGTCAGATCCCATGGGAAATGGGGTTCTGGTCTCAACAGGGTCTCTCAGACAAGAGTAAAGCACAAGCTTTATCAGTTTAACGTTTGTTTGTATATAAGATAATCTCCTACAAAGACAGATATGTAAAAGGCAAAGGCAGCTCTAGATCATACTTACAACCAAGATCTGTGCTACTCCAGTGTCTCCAGCTGAGGTGGGTGACAGCTCCACCTTCTCATCTCTTTCTGCCCTGGAAGCTGCAGAGTTTTCTCAGCACCAGGGCTGGGAAAGGCAATGCCTTCCCTGAGTGTAGAGAGAGGAGCACAGAGGGTGACTTGTGGTTGGGGCTGTGTTTGCCCAAGGCAGCCTCTCTAGGCTGGTGTTTGTCTGACTCTTAGAACAGCCTGTCAGTGCCAACAGGGCTCTGGGACATCCTGTGTCAAAACAGGATCAGGTAATTTCCTCCCTGAGATATTTGGATCTCCCCATCATCCCCATTTTCTGCAGGCAGGGATGTGACAGGCTCTGTCACATCTGTGACAGGCTCTGTACTTTCTAAATGACATGTCTGTGTACAAACTAATCTTTCTGCAGACACCTCAGTGTGTTTCTAACAGTGCTACAGATTGTGCTCAAGGGCTAAACGTGGTGGAACTGGGTTAGGTATTGTGTCTGACACTACTTTGTCCCCTCTAACACACTTCCCCTCTTACACCCCACTGCTACATTTGGATGCCCCAAACTAAGCCCCTTTTAGAAGCATCACCTAAGGAACCAGCAGTTTTGCAGGTCCATTGACAAGTAAATATGATTCAGAGATGAATGGGAGGAAAGATATTTTTTAATTTAATCATCATTAGTAGTCTGAGGATTTGGATTCCTCCCTCCAAAACTGCCCTGGTTCCCTGCTGTCAGGGTTGGCTCCCCATTTCTTGCCTTGTAGCCACCAGTTTCATTCCCAAAGTACTGGTTCATACCCTTAATTTGTTATTTTGGGGTCTTACATTACATCTGTCACAACCAGCCTTGACCCAATTCAGCTACAAAACACGCAGTGAATCAGCTCCAGGCTGGAATTTACTGCCTGTCCCCATCATTAGTAATCCAAGCTTGCAGGAGACTCATTAACACAAGGAAAGAGAGAACGTCAAGGGTCATTTTTTTCATACCTGCCTCTGTAGCTTGCCATGAATAGATATGTAAAAATTGAGGATTAGGTAAGGTTTGTTGAGTCTTTTTTCTCATTAAACACTTGTTAGACATCCTGTCAATGGAGAAATGTCGAGCCCGGGCCTGCTGCATCCCAATGAATCATTTCATGTTCATCCTGGATGATATCTAATGATTTTGATGGTGTCTTACAGTGTGTGTGCTAGAGACCACTTGCATTCTGATTCCTGATTAATTTCGACTATTGCATATTCTGACACTTAATTGCATAGACTTGAAAATAGGTCCACTGGGATGTGGGAAAGACTCCACTGCTCCACAGAAAGATTCCATTATGCAATAAGGCATTTCAATCCACTCTGAATTATTTAATCGACTTCAGACACAGCCATCCATTTCTCAGCAGAGTCTGGGCAGCTCTGGTTTTTATGGCCCTCTGAGGAGCTGGATAGGAGGGAGGCTTTGGGAGCCACACCAGTGGTGCAGCAGCTGTGCAGGTGCTGTGGGTGAGGGATGAGGGAACATGAGCAGAACCTCATCAGTCCCTGGCGTCACCTCCTTCAACACAACAGTGAAACAAACGAGGGGAAGGGTCCCTTGTGTCTTCACACTGCCCATGAAAATGAAGAGAGGGTCTGGGCATGTGGCTTTCCGAGCTAGTGTGTCCAAAACTTAGCAATGAGCAGAGGGAGCATTGGCAGCTCTCCTGAGAGCTTTCCCCAGGCTTGGTCAGGAAAGAGAAGCAAAATGACCACGAGTGAGGTGTGGAAAACATGGAGCACTGCTGAGCCAGGGCATCACAGGATCTTATAACATGCTGAGTTGGGGGGCACCCACAAGGACCATAGAGTCCAAACCTCAGCCCTGCACAGGTCCATCCCCAAGAGTCACCCCCTGTGCCCCAGAGCATCATCCAGACCCTCCTGGAGCTCTGGCAGCCTTGGGGCTGTGCCCACTGCCCTGGGGAGCCTGGTCAGTGCCCGACCACCCTCTGGGGGAAGAACCTTTTGCTGAGATCCAATCTAAGCCTGCCCTGACACAACTCCAGCCATTCCCTGGGTGCTGTCCCTGGTCCCCACAGAGCAGAGATCAGTGCCTGCCCCTCCTCTGCCCCTCCCCATGAAGATGTCCCTGCAATGAGCTCTCCTCTCAGTCTTCTCTTCACACTAAGTGAGATACAGCTTCCTGTGGCATGGTTGCCCCAGAGCCAGCTATGAAATGGAAACTTCTTCCTGCAGCAAGGCAAACAGCTTCCCCTGTTGGCAACCTCCCTCGGCATGTGAGGATCACATTGTTCACCTCCTCAGTCCATCCATGGCGTCTGTAACTTGACCTGATCAAATGTGCTTCCTGGAAGACAGGGACAGGACTGGGAGATGCCAGCCAGGCTGGGCTGCCTCGTCTCTCCCACTTAGAGACTGTTCAACTCAGAATCACGTGCCAGGGAGAGACCACCTGGGGCTTTTCTGTGTGTGCTCACTCAGGCTGGGATTAGTGTTGTGTTTTGACAACCAGTGCTGAGAAGTCACTAGACACCCCTGGCTTTTGCCTTCAGCATGAGGCCCCTGCCACAGACCTGGGCAAGCATAGGAGTTTAGGCCCAGCCTCCACCACTGCCACTGCTGAGGACCTTATATTACCATAGCAAGATAAGTCACAGAAGTGATCACTCAACCAATTCCCCCTCTGTGGTCAATGATGCTGCCCATCCTTTTCCTACAAACTCCACAGCCTCCAGCACTGCTGAGTCCCCAGGGCTGGCTTTCAGTAAGCTGGTGCTCTGGAATGGATTCCTCTTCTTTCTGCTGTGTGTTAACAGGATAACAAAATAAGTGACAACAGCTAAGAGGAGAAGAAAGAAGCCCTGCCTATTATTGGATGCCCTTTCACAGAGAGTCTGTCAATTCTGTGATATTTTGTCAGATACTTTTGAAAACTGAGCTGAAGGCTTGTGAAAAGCTGGCAGGTACAACCCAGCTGTCTATGAAACTGGAGCTTCAGCTGCACACCATGAGCATCTCTTTAAAGGGTGTGTTTTTCTGTATTTATTGCGAAGACCTGTTTATAAAACCCCTTATGATTTCCTGCTATGGTGGAACTGAGTATTTTGGGCTGGTTATCTCCCCACACAGGTGTTTGAACTGGAATGCAGGATCACCTTAGAATTCTGTCAATTCAGTTTGCAGACTGTAAATAAGAAATTCAAGTGTTATGAAAAAATTGGAGATTCCTGGGTGCATATAGGGGAATTTGCAGAGGGATATGAAATACTGAAGCATCTGTGATCTCATCAGAGCTGAATCCCATAAGCAGAGTTTGGCAGATGAGGAGTTTGGGCACACCCAAAAATCTAGAGCAAAGCCAGCCTGTTATAGAGTTTATCCTCTAAAGTTCCATGGGAAGAACTGTGGGTTGTCCTCAGGGAAGTGTCTTTGGAGACAGAGCCCAGGTTTGCTCTCTAGGTTTGCCTTCTGGATGTGGTACTCACTCTGAGGGGAGGGATTTGTTTTGAGGAGCTTCTTTTCATCCTTTGTCAGTTTAAGACTGGGGACATTGTAGGGGCTCTTACTGCAAGGGCTACAGAAAGAGTTCAGACAGTCCTTGACTGGAACTTATTGATTGGCTTTTTCTGCTCTTTGGAACAGATTAATCTCCATCTGCTGACAGCATGAAAGGCCCTAACTATGATTAGTTTATATTTTGTTAGGGCCTAGAGGCCAGAGGTTGAAGATAACAAAGATGTTTCTGGAATTACAGAATCCCAAATGGTTTGGGTTCGAAGGGACCTTAAAGAACGTCTCATCCCACTCCATGCCATGGGCAGGGACACCTTCATCTAGCCCAGGTTGCTCCAAGCCCCGTCCAACCTGGCCTTGGACACTGGCAGGGATGGGGCAGCCACAGCTGCTGTGGGTGACTTGTCCCAGGTGTGTTATTCCTCCTTCTGCTGAGTTTTCATTTGTGCGAAAACTGAGTATCTGGTGATATAGGAATGTTCAGTTTCACAGATTACAACATCAATTTGTTGTGCTACTTTTACAGAGCAGGTTCTCCATTCCTTTGGTCCCTATTCTGTTCCTCAGCTGGAGGAATCCTTCATGTTATTCCAAAGTCAGTTTTCCTCAATCCTGTTACAGGTCTAGTGTCCAAGATGCTCCAAGACGTGCAGAACAAAACCACTGCAGTTATTTTGAACTCCAAAGGATAACAAAATTCTCTTTGCTGAAGCACAAAAATGGCAATTTTAGTCTGGCCCTTGATCAAACTTGAGTTGAAATCCCAGAGGCTGAAGTACAATCTGCTGCTCTTAGCATTGCCCTGCTACTCAGAGACAGCTCAGGTACCTGATCTCATCCTTTTCTTGTCCCACCAGCTACAGGGCCTTACTCTTCCAGGACAGGGCAGATCCCATCGGCTGAGATCCTCCTCTTGTTTAGATTGTCTCTAGGGACCAATACTGGTTAATCTTCCATTCCTGGGTCTGCAGGGGCACTTCTGAGGTCTGTAGTGAGGCCGCATTATCCCTGCTGTTCTCTGGATTAAATGTTGGCAATAAAATCCTTCTCAGCTCAGAGGATAGATCCCATCTATTACTCCAAAGGAAATCATGGAGATCATGCACCAAGGGCTTTAGCCCCTCTGCTCTGCGGACAGGCTGGGAGAGCATGGGAGATTCACATGGAGAAGAGAAGGTTCCAGGGAGACCTGAGAGCACCTTCCAGTGCTTAAAGGGACTCCAGGAGAGATGAAGAGGGACTTGGGACAAGGGATGGAGGGACAGGACAAGGGAGAATGGTTTCCCACTGCCAGAGGGCAGGGATAGATGGGATATTGGGAAGCAATTGTTCCCTGAGAGGATGGGAAGGGGCTGAGATGTAATTCTTAGAGAAGCTGTGGCTGCCCCATCCCTGAAGTGTCCAAGGCCAGGTTGGACAAGGCATGGAGCAACCTGAGCTGGTGGAAGGTGTCCCTGCCCATGGCAGGGGGTGGCACTGGATGAACTTTAGTATCCCTTCCCACCCAAACCACTCAATAATTCCATGATTCTATTTCATCCATCCTGATCCCACAAACTGAGGTCATCAGCAGGACCACAGTGACTGTTCCCTCCTCTTCTTCATGAAGTGTCAGGATAAAACCTGATGTGCTGCAACCTTGGGCTGTGGGACACCCAGTGCCCACAAGTGTAAAGGCTCTGCTGGCATGGACTGGCACAGGCCATAGAAATAGAAGCCTCTTTTTTGCCCAGAGAAGGAGCAGTTCCTCTCTGGTTTGTACATGACAGGACCTGGTTTCTCCAGAAGGCATTTGGAATGGTTGAGCTGCTCTTTGTGCTCTCAGGGAGAGACAGAGCTCAGCATTTCCCACCTGCCACCGTGACATTGCTGGGATTGAGGTTTGTTGTGAAATCAGGCTGGAGCAGATCTATTTTAGAGGTGAGGGAAGTCTGCACTGCAAAATGTGCTCGTGTTCTCCATGTGCGGGATTCTTGAGGAGCAGGGAAGGGAAAAGGGGAGGAATGGAAAGACATTTTCCTTGGTAAGGGCTTGGAGGCTGGAATGGATTTACAATCCCCTATGGCAGATATTCCTGCTGCTGCCACTGCAGGGGGTGGGCATCGAGTCAAAGTACCACAGTCCTCTAAGGACTTCAGGAGATGGAATATGCAGCCATTTCCCTGAGGATAGAGGTGACTTCCCAGGTGGAGGTTCTCTGGAGGTGGAGGCCTTCAGGTTCTCCAGGAACCCTGATGAGAAGAGCAGAATGTGCTGGGAAGTGACGGAGGTCTGTGGACTGAAGATCCGTGGAGAATGTTCTCCTGGCTTGGACTCCCCAAAGCAAGCCCTGAACTGCTCCTGCTCTGCTTTTAGTTAAAATTTCTTGGGAAGAATCCACTCCTGGTGCTGCTCACAGTCATTGGATGGGAGAAAGGGGGTTGTACTGGGACGCCCTGCAGCTGTGCCAGAGACCACCCTCTGAGAGGGCTTAGCCTTTCCTCTGCTCAGCTCCTGCCCGTCTAGGACAGATTACTGGCAGCATCTTCATTCTTCTCAGAACTGGACTAAACCCCTTCCATCATCCACACTCTTCAGGGAGTGGCTTTAAAACTCCTGCGATTCCTCCTGCAGTGGCCATCACACTCCTGGACAAATCTTCAGTCCCTCATCCCAGCAGTGCCCTCATTTCCTTATGTAAAGTCAGTCAGGATCAATATTCTCAGGCACAGGGGATGGGCCTGGGCAGGGCCAGGACTTGGACTGGATGATCCCTGTGGGTTCTTTCCAGCTCAGTAGATTCTGTGATTTTCCAAAAGCTTTTCCTGGGTGACAGCATCATTCCCATGCCGTGCCTTGGCACTGCTGCTGGTGCTCTCCTGGACGAAAGCTGCCCAAACCCAGATTTGTGGCAGTTTTGGACACTGGGGCTTAGACTGCACCTGTGATTTTCTGTCTGGTAGGTGAAAAGCAAAATACAGCTATTTTTCAATGGCTCTTCATCCCAATGAGGTGCTGCAAAGATCAGTATTTCAGCGTGAGGCAAACATTGAGGCAATGCCATAGCCAGAGGGTCCCTGGAGCAGGAAGCCTTTGGCCAGGGACAGATCTCTCCATGGCAGTTTTTCTGATTCTTAGGTAGTCTGAATGTGGAATGAATGAATAGAGTAACTGGAGGTTGACAGCAATTCCTATGGTTGGCATACAGGTCCTGGACAACAGCCCAGTTCCTCAAGCAAAGGAGTGGTTCCCAGCCCACATTCTGCCATTAACTGGTAGTTTTTAATTGATGTCAGTGGCAGTGCCTTGGAGCTGCTGCAGAAAATGAACTTCTGTGTGCAATGCAGATCATCCGACGCTGCTGTTGCTCCCCTTGAGAAAAGGAAGGCTTTCCTTCCCCAGAGTGCATTTCCCTCANCCTTCCCTAACCTTCCCAAACCTTCCCAAACCTTCCCTTCCCAAACCTTCCCTTCCCAAACCTTCCCTTCCCTTCCCTAACCTAACCTAACCTTCCCTTCCCAAACCTTCCCTTCCCTATAGTTGATGTACCTCAAAGATATGCACTTACAATGTGACCAAACAGAAATTCCCTGCTCAGGGTGACAACTGATTGCTGTCTCTGGAATTCTGCTGGGTTTGTTCCAGTGCTGTGACCAGTGTGCTGAGCGATCCCCCTGATCCTACAGATCCATATTTCCGAGCACATCTGTGCTTTGTGTGTGGCTATATCTGTGCTCACAGCTCACTGATTGCTCTCTGCAAACAGCTCTTCACTGGTTTATTAAGGTGCTCTACTCTTCTCTCTCCTTTCTCTGGCATCACGCTGCCTCTGTTGTTTAAAAAGTAACACTAAGTTTTATTCCAAGGTATCTGTAACTTACTAATTTCAGATATGCTCAGATACCAGGAGTGTGTACTCTATAAAAGGCATGTCCTCATATTCATTTGAAACCAGGAAACCAAAAATAGTGCCAGTTCAAATATAGGTGGTGAGAACAACCTGAGGTTCATATTAGGAGGTATAATAAGAATTAAGACTGTAAAAGTGCCTGACAAAGTGTCTGTGCTTGGAAGGAGCTGCAGATAAGAGTTTGCAAAGCAGATTTGGGACAGGGAAGGCAGTGGAAGGCACTGATTGAAAAATGCTGAATTCAGGAGGGAGAGCAAGCAATGCCTTTTGCCTCAGAGTGAGCATCACGCGGGCGTCTCTGTCACAGGGTGCTGTGAGGCCCAGGGGACACAGACCACAGGCCAGGATGCTTTTGTGGTGAGTAAGACAGGCAAAGTTACTGTAATGTTAAAGAGGAGAGAGGGAAAGAATGTGAATGTCAGGCCTGAGGAGTAAGTGCTTCAGGCTGTTGGGACTGGAGGAACCTGCCTGAGCCCAGGAGTCCCAGGAGCTTCCAGGGCAGAGGCTCACCTTGTGGAACAGTCAATGCTGTGTACACCCATAGGGCACCAGAAATTCCAGTTTCGCTGGACCTGAGTAAAAAAAGGGACATTCTGCCTGAGGGGAGCAAGAATTGCTCAATGACTGCATGGGAAGGATTGGACCATTGAGGAGTCTACTCTCTGTGGCAGGAGGAGTGGGCACGGCTGACCCTCATCTCCTCACTGTGGGTCCAGAGGAGGGCACAGCGTGAATGCTGAGCTTGGTCACACCTCACTCTTCCTTCTCAGGGTTCCCTGACCTGCAGCTCAAGGTCCTGGTAGAGGGGCCAAGATGAGCAGGAGAAGATAAATGTGTAACCCTCCTGCAGTGCCACACAGGGGAACAGCCCAAAGGAACATGTGCAGCTGAAACCCCAGAGCCACAGTACTTCAGTGAGAATCACCCACACTCTTTACCTCTCCCAGATGTTTAATCCCTGTGTAGGCTCTGATCCCTCTGATCTCCCCGGGGAAATGGCACTCCCAGCGTGCCAAGGGCTCCCCTTCCATCTGAGCCTTTGGACAAGGGCCTGGAGGTACAGGACAAGGGGAATGCCTTTAAGCTGAAGGAGGGCAGGGTTGGATGGGATATTGGGAAGGAATTTCTGGCTGTGAGGTTTGGCAGGCCATGGCACAGGTTGCCCAGAGAAGCTGTGGCTGCCCCAGCCCTGGAAGTGTCCAAGACCAGGTTAGACAGGTCTTGGAGCAGCCTGGGCTGGTGGGAGATGTCCGTGCTGATGGCTGGGAGTGGCACTAGATGATCTTTGAAGTCCCTTCCAAGGCAAACCATTCCAAGACTCTGTGATTCTACAGTTCTATGGTCCCTGGCCTCGGAAAGCAAAGCAAGAAGTGAGACAGGTCCTGGCAGCAGTTTGGTAGCTTCCAGCCCCTTCTGTGTCTCGTGGTACATCCTGACACAGACTCTGCCATGGAAACACACAGAGACCAGTGATCCCACATCTCACTGATGCTGAAACATCCTCCCCTGGCTCATAGGGCAGCACCCCATGCCAAAGATTACCAGTTGTGGCTTGGTTTTTGGGGAGTGATAGGAAAAGGTTAGGCAGAATGACTGTGGTCCACATTCCAGTGGCTTTTCATGCCTGTGCTGAGCTCGCTGGGCTCCCCTGCCCTCTCTGACCCAATGCACATGGGTGTGGTGACACTGTGTCATCCATCACAGAATGGCACTCACACCTTACCTTCCCATTTCCCTGCCATTCCTGCACATCTCAGCAAGCCTTCTGGAAGATCTTGAGCTTTAAGGCTTATTTCGCAAGACCCCTTCAGAGCCCTTGGGCATCCTCCATGTGCCAGCAGTGCCCTGGAGCCTGGCAGCACACGAGGGATGGGCACAGCCACAGAGAACACGTGTTGGAGCCACAGGAGAACATCCAGGTCCTCACCACACACCTCCCTCCCCTGCCAGGGAGCTATTCCTCCTGCTGCCAAGGGCACTGCCATGACCGTGTCCTGACACAGAGGCCACTCCGCAGGTGGGAGGAAGGATTTGTACAGAGCAAGTGGGAACAAACCCAAGAGCTGCTGCTGGATTTTCTAAAGAAGCCTCTCCAGGCTCTGGTTTCTTTATCAGAAGGAAATGAAATGGCTGTACCTGGAAATATTTCAGCAGAGCTGGAGAGGAGAGGCTGGACTGGGGATGGCAGTGGCAGCACAGGGAATTCTTACCATTTTCAGAGCCAATATTTCTGCACCAATATTTCCCAAGAAAGCCATGGAACAAATTAGGATGACTGTCTAAATTTTGAAGTTGGGGAAGGAGAGAGGAACAGGACTGGAACATGGATCAAATAGATCAACAAGGAAGTTTGATGGAAATAAACTGGAGACTGAGCAGGAGAAGGAGATCCATTACCCATCTCTGCCCTGGACTGGGGCATTAGTTGTGAGCACTGGACACAGCTTTCAGAGCACACAGAAAGGAGGTTCAAATCTGTGGCACCTTAAGGGTGACCCAGGCAATGGGGATGAGAGTCAGAAATAGGACCTGCTCAGTCTGTCCTTGCACGAAAACAAGCTCTGGATTATCCTCATGACTTCATGATATCTGGTTTCTCCCTTGGTTGCTCATGCAGGAAGGAGGATGCTGAGGTACCCCTACTGAGGGGTTGGCCAGACTATAGGACAGTCTCATTCCAAAAGCCTTCTATCCCAGAGCTCTGGCATCTGGGAACAACACTGATGAAGCTGAGATTTGGCAATAGGGATCTTTTTTTCATGACTTGTACAGCAAACCTTGAGCAGCATTTACAAGGAAGTGAGAGAGCACAGTCAGGGTTAACTCGTGCTCCTGGGGCTCCCTTTTCTCTTCCTGCAGACTGTGGCCAGGCCATGACTTGAGACACAATTCCCAGCAGCAGGAATTTAGCAGTGTCACCATCTCCTCCATGGTTTGCAGTGACCCAGGGTCCTTGGGGTGGAGCTGGGGTTTGTGGGACCCTGTGGTCCTGCCAGGTTTTGTTGCTGCCCAGGAGAGAAGCCCACCCTGATGGTGTTTGCTCACACACCCCTCCCAGGCACAGAGGAGTGCCAGCAGACAGGCAGCTACAGCAAATATTCCTTCTTTCTCTACAAAACAGGTAGCACAACCCAAACAGAGTCAGTCTGGCATCTGCAACTCACTTTCCTGCTCAGTCTCCTTGGGTCCTGCCTCAGCAGTAGGAGGCCCTGCTGTGGAGCACATCCGACATCACACCTCCAGAGAAGTCCAGAGGAGCTTCTTCTTAACCACAGCAGAAATCATCTGCCCCACCTCCCCAGGGTGACTGATTCGAAGAGAGACCTCTCTATTACATCCAACTGCAGGATCCCACCTTCTGATAAATTCACAGTCTCTGTGCTTATCAGATCCCTCAGGATGGATATGAACCATCTGCCAGGGAACAGAAGGAAGGCACAAGAAATGGTGCCTCTGAGCTGTTCTTTAGTCCTCCCTAGACAAGGAATCATTCACAGGAGGTGCAGGAGCCACTGAGAAGTTTCTCTTTCTGCTCCATTCAAGAAAAGATGAATTCATATTGGAGCAGGCACAGAACTGTGCTGCAAAGATGGTTTTCTGGGGATGAGACCAAAATTGAGCTTGTTTAACCCATAAAAGGAAGACTGGAAGACATGGGATCATCTTGCATCCCAGAGGTGACTTTATATGTGGGAGGGGAAATCTTGTGTAAAGGACAACCCCAAGCACAAAGACAAGAGGGTGAAGTTCTGTCATGGACAGATTTAGTGCAGGAGTCACCCAGTTTGTGCACCCAGTGGCCTGGGACAGGCACAGGAGCTCTGTGCCAGCAGTTTGGGTCATTTCCCAGAGGAATACTCTGTCCTATGTGCTAGGACAGGGCTGGGGGGACGGTTCCCTTCCCCTCACTTGGCAGTACTCTGAGGTTTGGAGCCCAGCAGGGCCAATGTTGTTGTAATAAACCTGTACCAGCCACACAGAGGGCCTGATGGGAAGCAGAATAAAGGACAATCTCCAAGGAGAGGTGGATGATTTGTGTCTTTAAAATTCTGTTCTGAAAGCACAAATAATATCCCTCGAGAAGGAGCTGCTACATTCAGAGTCCATCAGCTTCCAGGTGCTCAGCCTTTCCCCCACACTTGTGGTGCTCACATCCCTGTTCTGCAGGGGTTCTTTGCCTCAGAAATAGAGCAGATCAGGCTATTCCATTCCTCTCCTGTATTCCCACTAGTTTTCTTGCAAAGTGGGTTTCATGCCTGAAATTTCAAACCTCCAGGCTTCTCCAAAGAAGGGGGAAATTCAGTGCAGTGCACTGGGGAGGGCAGCCCTCCAGCCCACCCTGCTGGCTCAGGTGATCCCATGCCTTATATTACCTACATATATATATACATCTCCCTACGCCTTTGGAGGCTCCCACATTGGTCATACAGATGGGATTCATCTCCTCTTCCCTATAGCATCTAAAAATGGGGCTTTTAGTTTGACCACGTGGCTTTCCAGGGTAAGGGTGAATGGGTGCCTTTGCAGTGGTTCAGCAGACAAGTGACTTTAGATAAAGAGCCTGGATGACCAACTGGAATTTGTGTACAAGGATTACAGCTACAACCAGGGCTTTGGGTGTCGTTTAAAGAGAAATCCCCAAAACTACAGCTAAGAGAGGCATTTTGCTCTGCTGTTCCTTCCCTTTCTCTCAGTGCATCTGCCGTTGTAGCAGCACACTTACTGAGGTGCCCACACAACGAGCCAGATGAGACAGTTCAAGCTGGATGAAAGCAAAGCCTACTTTGAACCCAGATCACTTCAGCACATCTCATGGATGCTGGGTGCAAAGATAATCAAGTGGGCAAGGGATCAGTGGCCCCGGGGCTGTGCCAGCCCTGGTGTGGCAGCAGGAGACCAGGGCAGGGACTGTCCCTCTGCTGCCTCTGCTGAGGCATCTCTAGCTCTGGGAGCAGTTCTGGAATCCTCAGACAGGAGAGACATTGCGGGGCTGGAACGTGTCCAGGGAAGGGGCTGGAGCAGCAGGAGGGGCTGATGGAGCTGGGGGGGCTCAGCCTGGAGAAAAGGAGGTTCAAGGGGGACCTTCTGGCTCTGCAACTCCCTGCCAGGAGTGGGGAGCCGGGGGGGGGAGTCAGGCTCTGCTCCCAGGGAACAGGGATAGGAGGAGAGGGAACAGCCTCAGGGAGGGGCAGGTGGGACATCCGGAGGAATTTCTGCCTGGAAAGGGCGGTCAGGTATTGGAAGGGGCTGTGCAGGGGGGTTTGGAGTCCCCAACCCTGAAGGTGTCCAAGGAAGGACTGGCCATGGCAGTCAGTGCTCTGGGCTGGGGGACAAGGTGGGCATCGGGCACAGGGTGGGCTCCATGAGCTGGGAGGGCTTTTCCAATCTCAGTGATTCTGGGATTCTGTTTTGACTTGGGGACAGGCATGGTGAGGATCTGCAAAAGGCAGAGGAGGAATGATGTGATGGTTTTGGCAACGTTTGACAGCATTGATTCTTCAAACAAGAGTGAAACCCATCCTGAGCTGAAGCCCACCTACCCTGCAGCCACAACACAGAGCACCACAGCTGAAATGCCAGCACAGAACCACTACCCCAGATTTGTAACTGGGGTCACATTCTGAGGTTTGTGCTAAAAAGCACAAGAGCTCCAGCCAGCACAGCCTGCATTCATCCTGCCTGTCACAGGAATTTCTTGTCTTCAAGGATTCTTTGGTGTTCTAATGTGGGTCTTTACTGATAGAGGGTAAGAAAAAGGACAGCAGGATCATGATTGCTATGTGTAAACAGGAGAATTTTTGCTGGGACACAGGAAGATGCAGCCACCCCAAGTGGGGCTTGGGGGGTGCTGAGGACAGAGCACTCAGGCGGAGGGTTCTGCAACAGGAGACACTCCCAGAGAAGGGAGACCCTCTCCAAACACACCCTGGCTCTTTGTGGTACAGACAGGGAGCCCCTCTGCTCTGGGCCCCCCCTGGGGGGGTCATCTGGAGAAGGGAAGGCTCCAGGGAGACCTGAGAGCTCCTTCCAGTGCCTAAAGGGGCTCCAGGAGAGCTGGAGAGGGACAAGGGATGGAGGGACAGGAAATTCTTCCTCTTGAGGGTGGGCAGGCCCTGGCACAGGCTGCCCAGAGAAGCTGTGGCTGCTCCATCCCTGGAAGTGCCAAGGCCAAGTTGGAGCAACCTGGGCTAGTGGAAGGTGTCCCTGCCGATGGCAGACGGTTGTAATGGGATGACCTTTAATGTTCCTTCCAACCCAAACCCTCCTCCTGTGATTCTGATTCTGTGAGTGAAGCACTGCAGCTTGTCCCTTGAGCTGAGCCAGGGGCTGAGGCTGTCCAGGTACCACAGGTTTTCTCTGTCAGGCCTTCTCCTGAGGAAATATTTCAGCGTGAATGTGTCTAGAGGCAGATTGGTCTGAACTGGTAGGATTTGAACAAGCCTGTGCCTCTACACCCCACACACCTTCAACCAGCTCTGCTGGCCTGCCAGGGCTCCTGCAGAGCACCAATCTGAACAGAGCCAAATATCCTCACCACCCAGGGAGGGAAGTGCAGGAGAAACCCAGGCTTCTCCTTTGCATGGCTGTCACACAGCAGTGAGCCGTTTGATGGGCTCCTCTGATGGCCAGGAGCTGCAAATGTTCAAGGCATCAACACCAAAATAAAGGCTGGAGGAAACAACAGAAGACCTGTCCCATCATCACCCCTGGGGGTGATGATTTTTCCCTGGCAAAGGCTGACAGGAAAGAAAAGCAAAACTCTCACTTTCTAAATAGGATGAGGCCAATACAGATATCACGACCAACCTTGTAGGTAGGAATTTTCTGCCTGGGGGCAGGTAAACAGTATCCAGCTGTGTTTGGCAAACAGTCTCCAGCTTTGCAGATGAGGAGAACTCATTTCAGAGCCTCCTGCCACCCGTGTGCTGCTGTGAACGTTGGGACGAGAGCAAGGCAAAGATCAGGATAAACTGGACAAGTCTATGCACTGAGGGTTTGTCTTAGTTGGAAATACTGGGCCGAGGGAGGTGATTATTTTATTTTATTTTGGTCACCAGGGAAACGGAAGCAGAAATGAGAAATGCTTCCAATTTGTCAACATTTCCCACAGATATTTATGGGCTTCTGGTGAAAAACAAAGCATTCATGTTTTCAGGTCAAAACTGTCTGTTTGCCTCTCCAAATTGAGTGTGGAAATGCTGTCAGAGGGCTGAAGGCACAGGTGAAGTCCTTCCATGTACCTTGTCACTCTGGACCACTGTCTTATCACAGAAGCCTAGAATGGCTGGGTTGGAAGGGACCTTAAAGATCATCCTGTCCCACCCCTTGCCATGGTCAAGAACAGCTTCCACTAGTCCAGGTTGCTCAAAGCCCTGTCCAACCTGGCCTTGGACACTTCCAGAGGTGGGAAAATCTTCATTAGACAAGTACCAAGTAATCCCAGTTTCTGGTTTCTGTTCAATAATATCTCCCAACCTGGCCTTGGACACTTCCAGGGATGGGGCATCTCTTCCCTTGGCTCCTGGACTGTCCTCCATGCCATGAATTATCATCACCTCTCCATGGGCAGAGCCCCCAGTGTGTGTCACAGTAGCCTTTGACTCCTCGAGGTGTCATCTGGAAGGGCGTTTTAGTTTAATTTTATAATAAAGAGCCTTATTGCTGTTTTGAGAACAGGTGCCTTTAGTAAGGGAAAAGAGCTGAGAGGAAGAATGTCATGGAATTACAGAATGGGAAGGGTTGGAAGGGACATTAAAGACTACCCAGTCTCATCCCCTGTTATGGGCAGGGACACCTTCCACCAGCCCAGGTTGCTCCAAACCCCATCAAGCCTGGCCTTGGACACTTCCAGGGATGGGGTAGCCGGAGGCACCTTGTGCCAGGACCTGCCCACCCTCACAGGGTACAATTTCTTACTGTCTTTTTCTAAACACTTTAAAGAGGAAAAATGCACACTTTCTTTCTCTTTTGATTTGAAAAGTTAATCTTGCAGGCAGGGAATCGAGGAGCTGTGACCTGCCAGGACTTTCCTTAGCTCAGAACTACATATTTGGAGATCATGTCTAGCGGGACCCATAAATCCTGCTGAGATATCTATGGATGTGTCTGGTGGAGAGCAAAGCGCTTTGATTATCCTGTTGCTCTTTGTCAAATGCAAAGGACCGTGTAAAAAAATCATTTTCAGCCTTCAGAACTACTACACTTTCCCTCTGCTTTTGATGTCTGAGGAGAAAATAGACCTGTGAAGCAACTTGATTTCTTCAGAGGTATTAACAAGTCTTGCAGGGTCCCAAGATGACATAACAGGTCTGGTCTGACTCATTCCATTTAAGAGTGTCTCCTTCTAGACAGAAATATCTCAGTGTGCAGCCATAAAAAACATGAATCAATTGATGTCTTTTAATAACTAGAAATGCAGATAAATCTCCTCAATTGCAGAATGCAAATTAATAGCTCCTGTTCTTCTCCCTCACAGTTGTCTTTGCATCTGGCTCCTCTTTAATTGATGTTTTTGAATGTGGACTCCAGGTTGCTGTGGCTATTTTTGCAGCTGTGTCTCAGGCATTTTGGCTTGCAGAAAGATGTCTCAAAGAGGCACCGGATCACGCTCCGGGAGATCATTAACGTGCTGTGGGAATAAGGAGGTGAAGCATTATCTTGGCCAGGGAACACCAGGTTAAAGAGGAGCGTGGGCTGGACTGGGAGAGGGGCAGAGGTGGTGGCACATGGGGGCCTCACTGAAACGCAGCCTCTGAACACACCTTGGTGGTGTTTGCACTGAAAACTGGGGTTTATTAGTCCTGCCTTAACCCTGACTGAGCCTCTGCCCTGGCCATGCTCTCATCAGTCCAACGGTGTTTCCAAGGGCCTGAAGGAAGGAAAGTTTCATTTTCTCCCCCTCTCTGGTCATGCTCCTGCAGGTATGACCTTCTTTCCCCAGGTGTCCCCACCGTGGCACCTCAGCCACCTCCACTACAGCTCCAGAGCTGTGCTGGTGTCCTGGGGAGTGCTGGAGCTCCAGCTTGAGGGAGGTGGGAATGCACTGTTGTATTTTGGCTTTATCTTCGTGATTTAATATACATCTAACATTTAAAGGCCTGAAAATATCATAGTAAGGATCCATAAGCTGAAGAAGGGCAGGTTCAGATTAGATATGAGGAAGAAATTCTTGACTGAGGGTGGGCAGGCCCTGGCACAGGGTGCCCAGAGAAGCTCTGGCTGCCCCATCTCTGGAAGTGTCCAAGGCCAGGTTGGATGGGACTTGGAGCAACCTGAGCTAGTGGAAGGTGTGCCTACCCCTGGCAGGGGTGGAATGCGATGATCTTTGAGGTTCCTTCCCACCCAAACTATCCTGTGACTCTGTGATTTTGACACTACTTCCATTGCACCTTGCAATGCACAGTCAAACAACAGGAAGCACCAGCCAGGGGTTTTTAGCATCCTTTCTTTTCATTAAGATGGTCAGCAAAGACAGGCCAGACTCACAGATAAGGCTCAGTCCAAAAAGCTGCTCACTTCTATTTTCAAAAGGCAAAATAAAAAAACTTTCTCTCTCTAATCTCTATGTGAAAATAAGTCCATGAGTCAGAATGCACACTGGGAAGCAGGCAGGAATGCTTTAAATAATAGGATTCACTTAGCTAAAGGATCTAATTACCCCTGAAAATGAAAGATTAGGGAAAACAAAGGCGGTGTTACTGAGGTAAGTCACAGGCTCTGTGAGTGTGTTGGTTCCCCCCCACGTGAGTGCAGGGGGTTTGTATTTCATCCTGTGCTGCCCTCTCTTCCGGGAGCCCCTGTGGTGGAACCAGAGCTGCAACAACTTCGGAATGGCTGCAAAAATACCTCCCTGCACTGATGCCTCCTTTGGACCCTCGCAGGTGGCTCAAAAGGCCGAGAAAGCTCTGGCCAGGTTCACATCTGGAGCAAAAATTGCAACTCAGAAACGGTGGCTCAGGGTGATGTGCGGAAAAGACCCCAGAACTAGGTAGTTGTAGAGAAGGCAGGTTTATTCAGCATGCTGGGTGCACGGAGGATTGGTCCACCAAAAACATACACACCTCTCTGTGCTCACAGGTCTGTTTAAATATGGTTAAAACATGCATATTCACTATTTCTTTATACATATGCATTATTTTATTAGAATGGGCAGGCTTATTCTAATCAGTTCCGGGAAATAATTTCCATTTTCTCCGCCCTGCGCTCCTCCCATCTGAGTTTGTGAACTGGTTTCCATTTTTCCTGAGCCGGGGTCTTCGAAGGTCTTGGAGATGAAGATTGTGGGTCTTCCTCGCTGTGTCCTTTTCACCTCGGCTCAAAAAGCAGCCTAAACCAGTTTTGTTGGCAACTTGAACTGCTCTAATGAGCAAACCTCTATTTTTATTTTATTGACATATTTCCTGATTTATCTTTAGTTGCATATGGTGTTCATTCTAATTTAGGCACCTCAAGGCCAGGTACTGATAGCAACCATCATATATTTCTTGCTTTTATGTTTGTACCTAATTAGGCCTTAACCATGCAGTCTGTCCTCACAAACCTCAGCTAAAGCCCCACAATCATTTCTGTTAACCCTCTCAGTGTTAGCTCCTTATTGATAGCTTATATCAGTCCCCTCTAAGTGTTAGTTCCTTATATCAGTTATTGATAGCTTATATCAGTCCCCTTTAAGTGTTAGCTCCCTAAATCAAGTGTAATCATTTTAAATCAACTCCACACAGACTCCACTGGACTGTGCACACAGGAGGCTAAGGGGAAGTTCTAAGCAGGAGAATATTTAGAAAAGTTTTATTTTTACTCCTTAAAAAATATGCAAACCTGCTGTGCATTAAAAAGCAGTTTTAGTCAAAGAAACTAATTTTAATTAAAACCAAAACCTCAAACCTAGTCATTGCTAACAAGCTTGAATTGGGTTTTTGCTCTAAACTGTTCTTTCAGGCTTGAGTTTTAGTCTGGTCATCCTTTTAAATGACTATGAATTAATTCAGCCTTCATTTACTGCCTGTCCATGCTAAAGGTGGGACTGTAGCCTCTGGTCTGTGTTCACATTCGGTGGAAAAATCACATTTATTTTTCTTGTCTCAAGTGTGTGAACCTTGAGGACTGTGTGGTTCTGCATAACTGAGGTGGGAGGTGGGAAGGAGGGGGAAGGAAGTGGATGCTACTGACGATTTATACCCAAAGCTGGCCCCAAACTTCCCTGGAACTTTCTCATAGCTGCACAAACACTTGTTTAGTTGCCCCTTTCATAGGCAGGGAGACAGCCATGGGGAAACACACAGCGGTGGAGCTCAGTGGGACTGGATCCACCTTGACTTTCACGTGCTGGTACTGGGAGAATACAAAGGATGGTGCAACGTCCTCACCTTTGATCTCATCACTCAGTTTGCCAAAACAGGAATTCCAAAATCCTGTTTTACTTGGGAGCCCTAAGCCTCTACTGAAAGAGAAATACCAATTGTTTCTAATGTTGCTGTTATTATTATCATCATGATCAATATTATTATATTATGAACAGGGTAAGAAGGTTGTGTCTTTGGAAAGGCCAGTGGTGAGATGTTGGTTGAGAAAGTGGCATTTGGTTTGATAAGGCTCTGTTCCGTGGGGAATGAAAAAATTAAGAGTTGTGCTTGTGATTAGTCAGCAGGTCTGGATATCAGCCACCTCATATGTAAGTGCTCCACACCTCCTCCAGCTCCGTGGAACAGCCACAGAGAACAGCAAGGTACAGGAAATAATCACGTTTGGGAGAGGGATGAACACTTGTCCTGGCAGTGATCCTCTGGAAAGGCTGATTTAATCCTCCCTTCATTATCAGAGCAGGATTCACAAACAAGAGTGGGCAGGAAACCAGAATTTACTGTGGAAATGGTGGAAAGTTCATGTTTGCAAAGAAGGTACAAAATAGTCTTAGAGCACAAAGAAAGATCTTCAAAACTGCACCCACCAGAGACATGTTCTGCTGGTAAAATGCTGGGCCTGTGGCACAAAGATGTGTAGATTGTGGCTTCTCCCTCCCTGGGGGTGAAGGGCCACCCTAAATCCACTGCAGCTCTGCCACATGTGGTGGATCAGGATCAGTGCCCTCTTGTCTTCAGCTGGATGTTCCTCAATATTCCAGCCTTGTGAAATCCTTCCAGCAATTAATCCAGATTGTCCTGGAGACCAGTGTTGCATGGGCAGGGGCAGAAAGTGGGCAAAGCCTGCAATCAGCAGCTGATGACACACTGGAGGGTCTCAGTGAAAGGAGGAGCTGGGAAAAGTGCTAAAACAGGACAGTCTCTGCTCCCCTGTCCCCTCACTGTCCTATGAACCATCCACGAGTGCAGCCATGAGTTCATTGTGTCTACACCAAAAGCTAGGTGCAAAAATTTGGCTTTGGTCAAATCCCTGGGCTAAAGACTCAACAGGTTTTGTTTCTCATCATGCTTTGAAGGCTCCTGCCCAATCTTGATTTACTGTTCCTTAAGGAGCTTTCTGGAGTGGCTGGAAAAAGTCCTTTGCCAGGATACAGAGTGTCAGGTCCTGCCACAGGGCAGCAATTGTCCTCACCAGTGCAGAACTCTGAGGGGGCCTCAAACATTTCATTCACAGTTTAAAGCTGCTAAACCAGCTCTGCCTTCATGGCCTTCCCAGAATCAGAATCATCATGGTTGGAAGAGACCTTCAAGTCCAACCATCAACAAGCAACACCATAATCACCACTAAACCCCATCCCCAAGTGCCTCCCGAGCACTTCCAGAGCCAGGGACTCCACATGGCCTTCAGTGAGGGGTGAACTTGGCAACTGGCAGAGTCACATATGAGTTTAAGTCATGCTGGTGCAGAGAAGGCTCCACCTGACCCTCCCAAGTGTCTTCTCCTCAGCCTGTGCAGCACTTCCCAGGAGTCCAGGAAATTCCAGGAGAGTGTTAGTTTTTGTGGTGCCCATAGCAGGGAATGAGTTTTGTGTGTGGGCAGTGCTGGGAAAGAAAGCTGGAGTGGCTGTCCTCCATCAGCAGGACTTCTGCAAATGCCAACAACCAACCATGCCCACTCCTGTGCTAAAGACAAAAATTTAGTGAATATTTCACTCAAGACAAGGCCACAAGGCCCTCATCTGATCCCAAGTGAAAAAAATCTAGGGCATTCTCTTGTCAGTGTTGGAGAGATGGAGACCAGGAGAGTCACATGAGGAATCATCCCACGTGTCTTTTCCAAGGAGGGTGGTCAAACTCCACAGTCCAACAGAGCTGGTAGAAATATGAGACCCCTCTCTATATTTTTACAAGATCTCAAGAGCTTCAGTTGCCCTCTGGAAAACTCATGTTAAAAACAGCCTCCAGAACACCTGAAGAATCAGTAATTGCTCTTGAAGGGAGCTCTGTTCTGGAGCATCCCAGGATGTGGAGAAGGCATCTTTAATGTCCACACATTAGGCCCTATGGCTCAGAGAGCAAAGTTGGACACCACTGATATAATTACAGAGCTGAAAGCCCAGCAGCAGCTTCCAAATTGGAATTAGTCTCTCATTAGGATGGCTGAGTGATGAC
This sequence comes from Campylorhamphus procurvoides, assembly GCA_013396655.1. Lineage (NCBI taxonomy): Eukaryota > Metazoa > Chordata > Aves > Passeriformes > Dendrocolaptidae > Campylorhamphus > Campylorhamphus procurvoides. Next base: position 275,823 of record WBMV01001055.1, on the reverse strand, counting down.
TCCACATTTATGGTGGGCTTATTGAACAATAAATGTCATATTTACATAACATATAGGATGATGCAGGCAAATGTAACCAGGAAATACATTAAATTAGGAAAAAATATTTGGCTTGGAAAACAGGAAAATCAAGGATTGTTTGTGGTTGCTGTAGGCAAAAGCAATGTGGAAGCATTTGGGAAGATTTCTGTGCTTTGGATCCCGTGATACCCCCACCACTCTGGGGGTTTCCATCACTCAGACACTGCTGGAATACCTAATGTTGGAGCTAAACTGACACCAGCTCCTTCTCTGGGCCTGCCTTGTTTTACTGGAGGGGGAAGGAACTGTGTGGCACTGATGTTGGAACTTTTGGATTTGTTCTCCAGAGTAAATATTGTGAGTGCAAAACCCCCATACTGGGGTATCTTTTTTTCCCAGGAGAGCAAGGATAATCCCCCCCGAGTGCTGCTGTTACCCCAATGTCTCATCAGCACTGCTCAGCTCAGCAAAGCTCCTGCACATACAGCCTCCTGGGGGTCATCTCTTAAGCAAACAAGTCAGAGAGGCTCCCAACAAAATGACCAGCCATCCAGCAGCTAATAAAACCCGTTGCAGCGGGGATGGAGCTCCAGTGTCTCACCAGCATCTTCACCTCATTAGGGAGTTGATTTCTCACCAGTTCCAGCAGCCCACAGGGACTGGTGAAGACTGCCAGGCCCCCTGGGTGAGTGGCCACATGAGCGATGAGCCCAAGCCGAGGAGCTGCAGCACAACCACACATGACACACCAGCTCCAGCTGGAATTATGGAGCTTAGCCTCCTCCACAGGCCTTTGGCTAATTGACACAAATGAGAGCTAAGGATGACATTAACATTTCCAGGAGATGGTTAACAGAGATGTTCCACTTTAGAGATTTCCCAGCTCGGTGTCACGTAGCCACATGACGATGTACAAAGATGTGTGGATGGAAATCCAAGCTGAGCTGGGCAGGGGCTGCAAAGCTCTGGTTGAGGCCGGAGCAAGAGGAGGCCGGACAGGGCCCTGCGTTTGGGAGGATATGGGAGCAAGCTCAGAGGATACATGTGGGTGGGTGTGCAGGTGGGAGCAGGAACAGGGGTGGTGCAGGGGGAGGGCAGCTGAGCACAGGGCGGTGTCCTCTGAAAACGTGGGCATCAAAAGGTCTGAGAATCACAGAAAGACAGAATGGGTGGGTGCGCAGGGACCTTAAAACTCATCCAGTCCCACCCCTGCCATGGGCAGGCACACCTTCCACTCTCCCAGCTTGTTCCAAGCGCCATCTGACCTGGCCTTGGACACTTCCAGGAATGGGGCAGCCACTGCTTCTCTGGGCACCCTGTGTCAGGGCCTGCCCACCCTCCCAGGGCACAATTTCATCCTAATGTTTAATCTAATCTACTCTGCTTCAGTTTAATGTCATTCCCCCATATACCCATGGTCTTTCGCCCCTTTCTTCAAGCAGTGCCACAAGACAAGAACACCTCCTCCCACACCCCCTGCATCCAACACAGAAAGAACAAAAAGCCCTTTGCCACATCCATGTGCTCCTCAGTGTTTGCTGTGCTGTCTGAGCCACTTGAGTGCAGCAGCAGTGCCCAATTCAGGCCACCCAAAACAGCTCTTGGAGATGCAGGTGTGAAAGTCCACCCTGTCTTTGGTCTCCCTGCATGAAACTCACTGCAGAGCTGTCCTTTATTTTTGAGCTGGACACAAAGCAACCAGTGTGTCCCTGGTGCTGTAGGAGAGTCTTCTCCCTTAGCTCATCTTCAGAGACATCAAATCTAGAAGTACAGCTGGCTTCAAGCACTCCAAGGCTGAAGACATTTGATGAGAGCCTGCATGTGGCTGCAGATTCAGAGCACTGCTGAACACTTCACTGGGTGCTTTTTAGTTATGCAAAAGCTGTCAAAGTTTGACTGTAATTGGATTTAATGTCTAAATCAGCAATTTTTCTGCCAATATCACGCAAAACGAGCAATACTATGACAGCAAGGAGGTGTGGAAGCAAAACCTTCCTCACTCATGATTTCAGTAAAGGTGAAAAGCAGGGGAGAAAGGTGAGGGGCCTCAGTGATCTTCTTGTCTCTGATTTTATCCTTCTCTCCTTCCATGATACTCTCAGCATGGACACTCAGAATTATTGCTAAGTTTTCTCAATAAAAGGAAAGTATTGCCAAGTATAAATCTTGGTCCTGGCAAATGCAATTCCGGACAAAACAATCCTAGAGAAGTCTGGAGCATGGGAATAGCGGAGACCTGTCTTCTGAGGCCTTTCTGGTGGATCTTACTTCCATGACTGATCCCACACAAGGACAGGAGTCAGTTTGGTTTCGCACTTCCTTTGCATCCTCTGGAGAGGGTGGAGCCTTCACATCGATTTGTCTTGTGCAAGAAGACACTGACCCCCAGAAGTCAAAGCCATTCTGTTTGAGAACTTCCTCCTGTTCCCCCAGTATCCAGTGTGGGAGGGACAGTTTGCTGAAGGAATCATCAACACGTGCTTCGGGGCTGGCTGAGCATGAGAAGGGGTAATGAAGTAAGGCTTGGAATCAAATAATGTATGGTCTAAATGCAAAGCAGAAGTATCAGGATGGTGGGCTGGCTATGGTCACTTTGGGTACTCGGATATAGCTCATCCCTGAAAACAAACCCTGAAACTGGAATTTCCATGAAGTGGCCCAAATGTGTTTCTTCTCACCAGCCAGAGGTTTCTTGTGGTCAAGGTGTGTTTCAGGGTGTGGTTGGTTTTGGACGCCTCAGACCAGAAGGAAATTGAGGGGCTGGAGCGTGTGCAGGGAAGGGAAGAGAGCTGGGGAAGGGGCTGGAGCAGCAGGAGGGGCTGAGGGAGCTGGGGGGGCTCAGCCTGGAGAAAAGGAGGCTCAGGGGGGACCTTCTGGCTCTGCAGCTCCCTGACAGGAGGGGGGAGCCTGGGGGGGTCGGGCTCTGCTCCCAGGGAACAGGGACAGGAGGAGAGGGAATGGCCTCAGGCTGGGCCAGGGCAGGGGCAGGTGGGACAGCAGAAGGAATTTCCCCATGAAAATGGTGGTCAGGCCTTGGAAGGGGCTGCCCAGGGAGGTTTGGAGTGCCCAGTCCTAGAGGGATTTAAGAGCCATGTGGATATGGTGACAGGTTGTAGTGGTGGCCTTGACAGTCCTGGGGGAACACAAGATTTGACCATCTTAAGGGTCTTTTCCAACCTAAATGGTTCCATATTTCTGTGATTCTCAGCCTTTAAAATCAGCCACACTCCACACACAGTCCATGTTGTGCAACCAGGTAAAGGTGACTTGAGCATGTAATTTTTTCACCCCAAAATCACTGCCTTATAAGAACATCAAAGTCATATTTCCAAGTGGGGGTGACAGAATTGAGAGCTCTGCCCTGAGCTCATTCATGTGTACTTATCCTGATGTAGGTTTTACAGCACTGGACCCACTGCTCTGGTCCCATCCTGGGCCTGCCTACCTGCTCATCATTTCATTAAGATCTCCCTGTGCTTGTGGTGCTTTGCTGTATTCTGATTCCATGATTCTATGATCTTCACTGAATACAGAAATTTCAGTTTCCTCGTGGTAATTTCTATATATGATGTATATTAATTCTGTCTTAATATTTTTTACTTCTTTCACACCATTTTTAGGAGAAGTGCCCTTTTTATTACTACCAACTATTGGCTCAGATTAAAGCCAAACTTGTCAGTAAAACCAACTTACTGATGCCAAGCTTCACTTTCATTTTAACGTGCTCTTTTATCAGCTAAATTCCCTACACCAAGTCCTTTATACTGTCAGACACCCCAGTTCATGCACAAAATTCTGCTTTTACCTTTTCATGGCACTTCTTGGTCTCAGATTTCATCCTCATTTCCTTGAGCAGAATCTTTTAGTAGCTCTGCTCCTGACATTTCTGATCTGCTTGGATCAGTATCTGCATGTCCCACTCGTCACTGAATAAGGCAGAAGACCCTGCTCAAAATTGGTACGATGTTTGCTAGAGAAAACAGTGGCAGACATTTGGAAATGCAAAAGGGGAGGAACTTGGTTTTGCAAAGACCTAATTTTGGCATCTTGGCCTGGCAGTTTTACTGATAATTTGCATTCATGGTGCAATCTGAAGACAATAAACAAATGGGAAAAGACATTGTCCTTCTGTAGGATGTTACTGTCCTGCTGTGGCAATCAGCAGTCATGGGACCTTCAGCTATCCAGCAGATCTCCAAGGAATTAGGTTAGGAGTGTTAGGTGTCCCTCTGGAGGGACCTGACACTGCGAGTAGGGAGATCCACAGCTCGGGTGTTCAGGAAGCAGCTGGATGAACATTTGGGACTCTGAGGTTCACCTCTGGATTTCTGTATTGCTCTGGGGACAGCTGAACCTTCACTCCTTCTGACGTGTCCCAGCTGGGTCCCCAGAGCTCCTTTCTTCAACCTCCTGCTATTTCCCAGTCCTTGTTTTATGGCCAGCCCAATGCAGGACTTTTTTCCTTTTGCTTCCCAGGTACTTCTCATAATCCTATCCCAATGGATGAGAATGCTCCATCGTCCTACTGAGTTTGATCTTATTTACTTTCCCATCTTAATTTACTTTCTTGTCTCTGCCTGAGCTCTATTTTTCCCGCCCTGTCTCTTGTGCCATTAATATACAGCCTGTGTCCTCAGCCCTTCCTTTCCACCTTTCATCTCCTTTTCCTTTTACTTCTGGCCTTTTAACTCGTATGCCCCTTCCTAAATACCCTTTCTCTCAATTTGTTTGGTGCCCCAATTCAGTTTTTCAATCTTTGAGGGTCCATGACAAGACAGGCAGTTCCTGGCTACGGGGAGCCCAGGACAGTCAGACTCGTTGGTCACAGATCTGGTGCCTGGTGACGGAATCCTGGGATCCAACGTGCTTCTCCATGTCTGTATCCCTGTGACAGGGAGTTCAGGCCATGTGGAAGATGCTACAGGTGACAGCCTGGTGATGGAGGAGCCTGAGGGACACAGAGCAAACCTAGGACAGGTTACAGCCACAGGGAATCTGGTGATGCATTTCAAAGGCTTTTATTGAGTAAGTTATGGCATGGTCAGAACTTTTGCAGTTTGGGATAAGACTAAAAGGTCGAAGAAAATGAGTCATCTGGTCACCCTTAGTGCCTTTTCCAGACCTAAAAGCCCTTCTTCAAAACAATTAAGTCAAGTTAATAAAGTATGAGCAAATATTTTCCTTGCTATTTCTTCCTTGGAAAAGGATAAAACTATTTTATCCTTTTTTTATCCTTGAAAATTAAAAAAGAAAAAATCCACCTTGAGAGATACATTCAGCCTGGAAGAGTTCAGCCTGATTAATTCAGCTTTTCCACTCATTATCACCTCAAAGCAGATTTTCACACTGGAACCAACAGGTATTTAGGCTTTCTTATTAGAACTGGCTGCAATGATAACTGGAATCTCCTCTCCAAGAATTCTCCCCCAGCACCAGGGGCAGCACAGGGCAGTATGAAATATTTCCTCAAAGGTGTTTTGTGCCATGGCTTGGGTTCTTCACTACTCTGATTGCTGCAAATGGCACTACAATTCTGGTTTTTTCCAGATGTGGCAAATATATATGTAAACACTTACTGGTTGCAGGGATTTTTTTCAGTGCCTAAAAGGAGCCGACAGGAAAGATGGAGAGGGACTATTTACAATGGCCTGGAATGACAGAGCAAGGGGGAATGGCTTCAAACTGAAAGAGGAGAAATTTAGGTCAGATAGTGGGAAGGAATCCTTCCCCATGAGGGTGGGCAGGCCCTGGCACAGGTTGCCCAGAGAAGCTGTGGCTGCCCCATCCCTGGAGGTGTCCAAGCCCAGGTTGGACAAGGCTTGGAGCAATCTGGGCTAGTGGAAGGTGTCCCTGCCCATGGCAAGGGGTGGGACTGGATGATCTTTGAGGTCCCTCCCAACACAAACCATTTTGGGATTCTCTCTGACAAAAGTGATTGTTTTAGGCCCTCACTGTTGTCTGTGGCTGCAGTTGTACACCAGGGTATGATACAAGCCCAGAATGTGCTGAGCTGGAAGGGACCCACAAGGACCATCGAGACCAACCCTCAGCCCTGCACAGGCCCATCCCCAAGAGTCACCCCCTGTGCCCCAGAGCATCATCCAAACCCTCCTGGAGCTCTGGCAGCCTTGGGGCTGTGCCCACTGCCCTGGGGAGCCTGGTCAGTGCCCACCACTCTCTGGGGGAAGAACCTTTTGCTGAGATCCAACCTCAGCCTGCCCTGACACAACTCCAGCCATTCCCTGGGTGCTGTCCCTGGTCCCCACAGAGCAGAGATCAGTGCCTGCCCCTCCTCTGCCCCTCCCCACGAAGTTGTCCCTGCAATGAGCTCTCCTCTCAGTCTCCTCTTCTCCAGCTGAACACCCCAAGTGCCCTTGGTGTCCTCACACGCTTCCCCTCCAGGCCCTGAACCATCTGCTTAGTCTCGGTCTTTTCATCCCCATTTGAGATGTTATTAGACAATTTTCTTTAGGTTGGCAGAGACAAGCTCATTAAACCTGGATTCCTTTCTAACCTGTGCATCAACCCCCAGTCCTTGGAGCCAGTTCCACTACCTGAGGGTTTGCATTCTGGAGACACTGCTATAGGAGTCTGAATCATGATCTCATCAGAGACAATAAGATGCTGAAGAGGGTTCTTGAGTGCTCAGTTTAAGCTCCTGTCAGGGAATCTCTGCCCTAACAGAACTAATACATTCTCTGTTTCTGGAGAAATCATTCAATTTAGCCTCAAAGTCATTCTTGGTCCATTTTAATTTGGGGTCAGATCAATTCAGCATTGAGGGAAAACATATTTATAACCAAATTGTAGGAGGTTGACAGTAATGAACCATCTCCCTTAGAAAACATGTATTATTCACTTGTACACATTTGCACACACATACACACACACAAACAATTTTCAGAAGGAAACCACAAAGCCAGAACATGGGGATTGAAACCACTGAAATAGGAACAAGTTTTCTATAAAAGAATTCCACTTTTTCATTGAAAATATAATTTACATTAAAAATGTGTGGCTTTCATCTAAGTCTCTTGGACTTTCTCTTGGAGGAAAAATTGTCAATCCATAGTATTCCCTGTATCAGATCCGAGCTGATTTCCCAGGCTGCCGGGGGGCCCATCTTATAGAGCCCAGCATAAGCTCTTGGTTTACCCTGATTCCAAGGAGGAAGAGACTGACATAATTCCAGTTTAACTGTTGATGGTTTTCAAAGAGATGCTGTGAGACTTTGATGATCTGAGGTCAGAGGAGTTCACTGAGGAGACAAAAGCAGGCAAAGGGAACAGGGTGATCCCTGCAAAGGTACAGCCCAGCTGACCTGATGTCCCACTCCCTGCTCAGGGACCCATCACTGACCCCATGGCAGTTCCCCTCTGCTCAGCCCTGGCAGGCATGTCTCAGCACAGCAGGGCCATGGAGCTCCTGCAGTGGGGCCAGTGCAGGCTGTGGAGATGCTGAAGGGACTGGAGCATCTCTGGGAGCAGCAAAGGCTGAGGGAGCTGTGGCTGTTCAGCCTCCAGAAGAGACCTCGAGAGAGGCCCTCCAGTGTCTGCAGAGAGGAGGCAGAGCATGGACCAGGCTCTGCTCAGGGGGGCCCAGCCATGGCACAAGAGGGATGGGCAGGAACTGATGCCCAGTGAGTTCCAGTTGCACCAGAGGAAAATCTTCTTTGCTGAGCAGTGACCCAGCCCCGAGCAGAGACCAGAGAGGGGCTGGAGTCTCCTCCCTGGGGATATTCCAGAGCCCTCTGGACAAAATCCTGTGCCATGTGCTCTGGGATGGCCCTGCTGGAGCAAGAGGTGGGACCAGATGCCCAATTGTGGTCCCTTCCAGCCTGACTCATTTGTGATTCTGTGGGTAAAAACAGTTTAAAATTTGGGCCCAAAGGTAACTCTTTCAAAGAAATCTGCAGGTCTTGACCATGCCGGGTTTGTAGAGGGAAAGGTGTTGGTCATGAATGCTCCAGGTCTGAGTGGATTCCTTCCAAGTGTAGCACCTTTGGTGCTGTTCCACCAGTCACACCCCTCCAGGGACAGTGGCACTTGGCAGTGAAGCACCTTCAGGCTTTGGAGAGGACATTATTCCAGCTCCAGCCACTCCAATTCTGACCATGGAAGTGCAAGTTCTAAAGCAGGAATTTTGAGGGTCTGGTCTGAGAAGTGGGTGCCATGTTCCCACTTAGAATTACCTGGAGCCACCTCCCTGATTTCTCATGCAGGGAGAGTGAGGAGTCTCAAGCCAGCTCAGGAGTGCTGTGAGTCACCACCAGAGTCTTCTGGATCAGTCTAATGATCTCCGGTCTTACTGGAGGATCACTCTTCAGCTTAACCAATACCAACAGGAGTAAAGCTGTGCCCGCCTGTGACTTGTACAGGAGGACATTCCAACCTGGAACTTCTTTGTTGCCAGTAGTTCAGCACAATTCAGTGGCTCAGACCCTCCTCAGAAGGAGGTAGGTATCTCAGGAGATGTCCCATCTCTGTGTGCTGTGTTGGTGATATCACAGCACGTGGCACAGGAAGGGAGTTACAAAGCCACTCTCAATCCCAAACTCAGCAGTTGTGCCAGGGTTAGTGCAGTAAGAACAGTGGGGCACAGTGCCAGGTGACCTCTGGTACATGTGACAGACACAGGGTGCAGCTGAGGGCTCACACTGTGTTGTCTGCCCCATCCTAAAGCCTGGGAGATATTTTTAGTGAACTGAAACCAGAGACTGGGATTACTCAGTACTTGTGTAAGGAAGAATTCCCCAGCCCTGGAAGTGCCCAAGGCCAGGTTGTACGGACTCGGAGCAACCTGGGCTAGCAGAAGGTGTCCCTGTGCATGGCACAGGGTTGGAACTGTATGGGCTTTAAAGTCCCTTCCGATCCAAACCATTCTGGAATTAACCTGTAATTATTATCATTGTTGACTAATCAACTTCAGTAGGACCTACAGAACCCAAATAAGGCCAAGGCTCTCTTGGGTCTCTGTTGTATGGTTTTAGGAACAGAGAATTGCTCCCCAAAGTGAGGAGAATTTCAGTGGAAATGACAAAGAAATTGTTATTACACCCAATTTAAACATGGAGATGTGAAGCCCCTGGGAGCTTAAATGGCCACCAAGTTAGCCTTGTAGCTTAAGTTCAGACACACCATCCAGAATGGCATGAACTGGCCTTTAAAGTGCCCATTTCCCTTCAGTATAACAAAAAACCCTGAAATTATTGGTTTAGATGGGACTCCTCACGGTGAGAGAGGAAATCTGGGCAGAGAAATTGTCCCCAGTCTCAGGCCCCCATTCCCCTACCCCAGACCCTGTCCTAGGTCCTGTCTGTGGCACCAAACCATCACCTGCCTGCTGAGACCTCTGAAGCCACACTGCCCACAGCAGGAGCCTCCACAGCCACCACTTCCTCCCGAGGGCTCCTCTCACGTGGGTGCTGTGACCAGTCATGGTTGGGCATGTTCCCCTCCGACAGGTCTGCTGAGCCCCCTCCGATAATTATAGTAATTATTGCTGTTTTCATATTACCAGTATTATTTCTTTTCCCAGTGTATCATTTTTGTCGCATTATGCTATTTCTGTTTTGACCATTATTCAGATAACAAAGCCAGATGCTCTGCCTTGCTCCAGAGCTTCCTTGTGCTGGATGCTGTCACATCCCCTGTGAAAAGCCAGTCCTCACCCTGAAGCACTTAAAAACCTAATTAGAGCAGACATGCCAGCATCATCTTCATCTATAGCAGCTTGAGGAGCAAACCCTCACTGTTCAGGATATTCAAGGTCACTTTGCCAGACTTCTTGAAGAACTGGTAGAAGGGCCAATATCCTCAATGCCATCGGCTCTAGGAACAGCCTTATTTCAGTGTCACCTTCCTAATGCCTCCTGAACCACACACAGACAGAGACACGTGTTTATTTACACTGAGTCACCTCTTCCTGTACATCCTACACATCCTCTCCCTGAGATGTGTCTTTTCACATCAAAAGTTTTTAAAAAACTCTGCCTGTAAATAGATGGCTTAAGATGAAAGACCTTGAGAAGAAAAGACATTGAGGGGCTGGAGCATGTGCAGGGAAGGGAACAGAGCTGGAGAAGGGGCTGGGAGCAGCAGGAGCAGCTGAGAGAGATGGGGGGGCTCAGCCTGGAGAAAAGGAAGCTCACGATGGACCTTCTGGCTCTGTAACTCCCTCACAGGAGCGGGGAGCCGGGGACGGGGACGGGGGTGTCAGGCTCTGCTCCAGGGAACAGGGACAGGAGGAGAGGGAACGGCCTCAGGGAAGGGGCAGATTGGGCATTAAGGAAAATTACTTGCTGGAAACAATTGTCATGCCCTGGCACAGCTGCCCAGGGTAGTGGTGAAACCCCCATCCCTCGCAGTGTTCAAAAACCTGTGGATGGGGCACTTGAGGACACGGTTTAGTGGTGCCCATGGTGGTGGTTCTGATGGTTGGACTTCACGACCTTAAAGGTCTTTTCCAGCCTTGATGATTCTGTGATTTCACGCTTCCGTGCTGGAAAGGAAAGGTTTCTGTGAAGGGGCAGTACAAGCACAGGGACACGGGGCTGGCCAGAGTCAGCCTCCCATTCCTCGTGCTCCAGGGACCCCGTGCCAGGGGGCTCAGGCACAGCAGCACTGCTGGCCATCCACTGCCTCTGAGCACTCCTCCTTCCCTTCCCAGCACAGCCATTCCCAGCCCCAAGGGCTCTAACACTTATCTGCAATTCGCTCTTTAGCCCAGACCCAGCCTGAGCTCTCTCTTTGATTTCTCTGCATGTTCATCTAATAACTGCCTTGTGGTTGAACCACCAGAAATAGAGCCTCCATTGATTTTTCTGTTTCCCATCTTTTCCAAAAGGTGAATGTTTAAAATGATCTATGAGCCAGGAGCTAAAGTGCTCATTTCTGCCTCCTGAGAAGCTTTTCCCTGTGGCTGGAAAGCTGTGGACATTGGTAATATAAAAACAAGGTTCCTCCAAACAGCTCCAGTTTCACTGGGAGGTTGTCACAAAGTTATTCCAAACTCTTGCTCAAGTAAACTGAGTGAGAGCAGAGGCTGCTCAGGCTGCTGCTGCCTCCTGACACTTGGCTTCGAGGAGCAAACATCCAGCTGGGATTTGTGTCACCTCATCTTGAATTCTGACATGGATAGCACTGCTGAAACACTGGATAGGAGAGATTGGAATTGCCTCCAGGAGCACCACATGGGAATACAGGTCCTGCAGTGCCAGCACCTGATGGAGAGCTGAGTGACAGGGTGTATCAAGGTGTGATATCACAGCTCACCTTTGGCGACACCAGATCCTGATAATGCTCATGTTGGAATCACAGAATCCCAGAACAGTTTGGCTTGAAAGGATCTTAAAGCTCATCTTTTCCCACTCCCTTCCATGGGCAGGGATACCTTCCACTAGCCCAGGTTGCTCCCAGCTGTGTCTAACCTGGCCTTGGGCACTTCCCAGGATGGGGCAGCCACATCTTCTCTGGGCAACCTGTGCCAGGGCCTGCCCACCCTCATGGGGAAGGATTCCTTCCCAATATTTGACCTAAATTTCTCCTCTTTCAGTTTGAAGTCATTCCCCCTTGCTCTGTCATTCCAGCTCCTGATGCTGAGTCCCTCTTCATTTCCCTGTATTCTTTTTCCCTTCCCAAAACTTCCCTTCCTTTCTCCAGGCTGAGCAGTCCCAACTTTCTCTGTCTCCATAGGGGGGTTCTCCAGTGCCCTTAACAACTTTGTGGCCCCCTCTGGACTTGCTCTAACAGTTCCATGTCCTTCTTTTTGGTGGGGACAGCAGAACTGCACGATATTCCAGGTGGATCTCACCAGAGTGGAGCAGGAGGGGAGAACCACCACCTTCACCTGCTGCCCACCCTGCAGTGACGTTCCAGCACTTCACTCTGCTATGACATCCTGTTACTACTGGTCCTAATTTTAATTTTAATTCCTGCTGAAGTCAACAATGCAGTTGCTACTGATTTTAGTAAGAGCAGAATTAGGCTGAGTTCTGAAAAGGTACCATCTAATTCACAACCTGGATCCCTTTGGAGCAGATCCAGCATATGGAGTGTCCCTTTGGCACTCTAATCCAACACAGATGGAACTGTTTTTCCCTGAAATCCAGATACACTCTCAAACACTGCCACTTCCTATTAAAATGCTGCAGAAGCCCTGGGAGAATGACGACATTTTTATCCAAAAGGTTAAGCGAGAAATAATGAATGGAAAATATTGGCTGTGACAGAACAGAAACAGCAATTTTTAAGTTTTAAAAACCATCCAGATATTTAAGGGTTTTTAAAGGAACTTGACATATTTTGTGACTCTGGTATGTGAAGACTGAAATGCACTTCTTAAATTTCTAGCAAAGCAGCCTTTTCAAAATATTCTACAAACATTTTTGAAATGTCAGTCCACTGGTTTGAAACAAGCTCCATCAAAATCTAAACATGATAAATCTTGTTGGCCTCTAGCTCTCTTCCCTGCTTGTCTTTTCCAGGCAGGATGGGGATTAGCTGCTCCTGGGACATCAGCTTCCAAGAGATGTTCCTTCCTAAGCTCCCAGCACTCCCTGTGCTGGGGGAGGTCATCTCCCCTCTCAGCAGTTGCTGAGGTAACAGTGAATATCCTTCATCTGGCTTTTCTTAGATATTGCATCGTGCTCATTTCTAAGCAGCTTTCTGCAAAGAGGGCACTTTATGCAATCTAATTTTCCCATATTCAAGGATAAAAGCAGTTTGGGCATCTTGATCTGAGGACAGGATACAGACTGCCACTTGTGTTCATTTGGCAGCCAGAGGAAGAGGGTTCATTCCTCCTACTGCAGGACCATTGTTTTGACAATCTCATTTTTAACTGATGACAATTGAAATGTCTCTTCCATGTGAAAGCTCCAATTTTTCTTTTTGAGGGAAAACGCATGTCTGAGTTGAAGAGACTGTGCTGAGAGCTCTGTGCCCTGCTCTGGGGAACGTCGGGGTTGTTCAAACATGCCATGCAAGGGCTGCAGGTCACTGGGTCAGTATCCACCTGGAATTTCTTTGACTTTCCCCGTTGAAGATCCTTTCCAGAGGAGCAGATTATTTAATTTTCTCCTTCTTTTAGATTCAGATCTGGCCCAGGCTGCTGCCATTGCCCATCTTACGTGGGTGCAAACAGATCCTTGGAAACAAGCAGAGAGGACACTAGGGAGCTTAGCATGTTCAACCTCTCCCAGTATGGCCAGCGCCTCCTCAGCAAGGTCTGGCAAGAGGGTGTAGTGAATGACGATGATGATGAGGAGGAGGAGGAGGATGATGAGGAGCAGGATGATGATGATGGCTGTCGGTTTTGCAGCTGAGTCTGGGAATTGCCCTGTGGTCACAGGACAATGTGTGATGTATCAAGTTAGTGAGACACTGATCGCTGTGGTGACCAGGGACAGCACCCAGGGAATGGCTGGAGTTGTGTCAGGGCAGGCTTAGGTTGGATCTCAGCAGAAGGTTCTTCCCCCAGAGGGTCGTCGGGCACTGACCAGGCTCCCCAGGGCAGTGGGCACAGCCCCAAGGCTGCCAGAGCTCCAGGAGGGTTTGGATGATGCTCTGGGGCACAGGGGGTGACTCTTGGAGATGGTCATGTGCAGGGCTGAGTGTTGGACTGGGTGGTCCTTGTGGATCCCTTCCAAATCAACATATTCTGGGATCCTGGGATTCTGTGCGAGCGAGGGGAAATTTACCATGAACTCCAGCTGTGCTCTAAGTCTTCCAAGTAGTCTGCCACATCCTCCTGGAGAGGTTTTAGAGGATTTGACCATGTCATGTAGTGGTCTTAGTGACAGAAGATATGCCCAAGAAGCACCTGCTGCTTGATATGTTCCACTGATTTGCCCATTCACTTGATGGAGGGAGGTCACCTCACTCGACCTCAGCCAGGAGTCTCCTCACTGGTCACTGGGAAAACCACCTAAAATGCCTAAAATATACACAATGAACTATAAGCCCTCCAAATAAGGGATTTCATGCAATTAGATGAGTGCAGACACCCAATCTGTGAGTGGATTAAAGTGAAGGGATGAAATAATCCCCCTGCTGCACAACCAGGAGAGGCTGGATGCGTTGGATTAGCCTCAGTTTTCATCTCTGGCTAAATCAGGATTCTTCCTGCTGTTTGCAGGAGTCTCACCTGTGGCCTCTTCATGGCCCAGACTCACTGAACTGCTCCAAAACATGCAGGAGGGATGGTCAGTTTGGCTAAACTGCATTTTAGATGGGTTCTTTGAGAAACCTGGGCTTATGGAAGGTCCCCCTGCCCATGGCAGGGGTGGAACTGGGTGAATTTTAAGATCCATTCTAACCCAAACCATGATTTCTTGATTTCCAACCTGCATTATAGGAATTCTGTAAGGCTGGACCCCCAGAACCCAGTCTTGAGGGCAACAAATGTTTCCTGATGCCCATGGAGATGCCTTGCTGCCTTCATCCCACCTATCTCCAGGAACAGTGACAGGCTATGATGTTGGCAGACATGTGAAAATGGGACAGAAAAACAAGCTGATGCAGCAAAATACCCAATCTTAGTTTGAAATCATCATTCTGCACAGTTTCTTCAGAGATCCACCTCAAGCTTGGAAAAAAAGACGGGCCATTAGATCCATATTTCCATCTCCGTGTGGCCTCACAAACCAAGTTACACAGGAGAGCTGGGGGTGACGCATGTTCATTCCTAGAAAAGCCTATGCCCTCCTTTGCCAACAAAACTCCTGCAGCCTCTCATGAGAATCAAATGTCCTCCAGTGCTGTCCCCTGACAGCTGCAGGAACACAGGGGACATCCTCACAGCTGGACAACAGCAACCAGTCCCTGTTCCTTCCTTGGTCCCTGCTGGTTTATCGTAGTATACCAGCAAGCTCTGCTCATGCCAGACTTACTGGTGGATGAAAGAAGAGTTCTGGGCTGATCTCACCACTGAGCAGTGGATTGCCCATAAAATCGTGGAATCATTAAGGTTGGAAAAGACCTCCAACATCACAGAGTGCAGACTTGGACTGAATCCCACCATGCCGAACAAATTGTGTGCGATAAGTGAGGTGAAGAAAGAGTTCTGTTGGGAAAGCAGTTCCTGCTGGGAAGAGGCCTCTGGAAGCTGGCACAAGGTCAGCTCTCAGCTCTCATACAGAATCAGAACCCACTCACAAGAGAGTGGAGGGAAGGAGGGTTGTCTGCAACACCCTCGTCCCTGCACCCTCCCTGTGTGTGCTGGGCCCTGTGAGTGGGTAACACAGCACAGCAACAGCCTCTTCCCAAGCCTAGCACAGAGCTGGAAATTCACTGGGTCCACAAGGATCATCCAGTTCCAGTCCTGTCTCTGCACAGGCCCATCCCCAAGAGTCACCCCCTGTGTCCCAGAGCATCATCCAAACCCTCCTGGAGTTCTGACAGCCTTGGGGCTGTGCCCACTGCCCTGGGGAGCCTGGTCAGTGCCCACCACCCTGTGGGGGAAGAACTTTCTGCTGAGATCCAACCTAAGCCTGCCCTGACACAGCTCCAGCCATTCCCTGGGTGCTGTCCCTGGTCCCCACAGAGCAGAGATCAGTGCCTGCCCCTCCTCTGCCCCTCCCCACAAAGTTGTCCCTGCAATGAGCTCTCCCCTCAGTCCCCTCTTCTCCAGCTGAACACCCCAAGTGCCCTCAGTGTTCTCACACACTTCCCCTCTAGACCCTGACCCATCTCTGTGTCCCTCCTTTGGACACTCTTCAATGCCTCCTTATATTTTGGTGCCCAAGATTTGGCTCCTGCTGATTCCACAGGAGAGGGCACCTCAAATGGTCTGTTGGCCAAGGCTGTGCCCATCACACCATGTGTTCCCACGCAAATCACATGTGGTGATGGGTTTTTCTCCATGAGGGAGCAGATAGATGTCACCCCGATGTCAAGCCCTGCAAGCAGCAGAAGTTCCTTGACTTCCTCCACAAGCTGAGATGTCCTTGGCCTTGCTTTGCCCTCCAGTGCAGGCAGTTCCTGCAGGCACTGTGTGTGCCCACACCTCCCTTGGAGGCTCTTGCCTTCCATGGAGGGTGAATGTCTCGGGGACAGTGCCCCAGATCCAGCAGAGTCATGTGGTTCAGGCTTTATTTGCTCTTATTGCTGCTTTCAAGTGGAAAATTGCTCTGATTGCAGCCCTTTCTCACCACACAGTAGTGTGCACATTTGTACAATGTTCTTTGAGGGTGATAAGCAGCCACTGGCATAGCAAAGTGACAGGTGCTGTCTGCAAATAATTAGCTGAGGCAGTTTCCTTTGCAAGGGAACTTAAGCAAAGTCCCTTTGAGTTTGGAAAGCCAAAGAAGTTTCCATGTGTTCTCAGAAGCTGCTCTGGAAAGGCACATTCTATTGAGTCCCGTGGCATAATTATTTTTTAACTGTTTCTATCCCACAGATTTTTCTGGAGAGAGGAAATGCCCCCTTTCCGGTTTACTGTGTATTTCCTACTGGGGACAGGCATGAGAGACAAAGATGATTATGGCTTATTCAGTTCCCTCCTCTGGTGTTCCATGTCTGCCCAAATCCGAGGGATAAGGTGCATAATCATGGATTGGCATTTTCAGATTTATTCTTGGCAACTCACACGCAGATTATTTCAGCCATTTAGGTCTGTGAGCAGTCTCACACTTGTGACATTGAAGGAGGGCCACTAGGATGCTTCATCCTGAGCCTTTGATCCTTCTCTCTTTCCTTCCTGCTTTCATCTCATGCAGCCACAGTCGCGTGCCAGAGGAGCTTTCCCTGATATAGCACAATCAGGTGTTGAAAGTCAACCCTCAGCTCAGAGTGCTGCAAGAAGTAAGTCCAAATTAATAAAATGAAGGACTCAAAGCTTTCTATCCAGATAGTGCCAAACTTCTTAGTGAACTAGAGACAAAGTTTGCCTTTAATGATGTAGATTTTGTTTTTATTGTAATATGCACATTTCTGCATTTTATATGATGAGATCATTGCCACAGCCCTAATAATAAAACAACATCTGGGAGGTCAGAGAGATCTGAGGTCTTAGAGAGACCCAGGATATGTTAGTTCCACAGGTCTGCAGGTAACTGAAGCTACAGGTAACTGAACCTAGAAAAGGAAACCAGCTGCATGGGGCTTCTCTACAGAGAAAATGGCTCTTGATATACTGTCCTTCTCATTAGAGGCTTTAGAAAGTCTATAAGAAATGATTTTCTTCCAGCATGACCTGTTCTCTTGGGCTACTTTAGTAGTGGAAGTCCAAGCAAACCCAACACAGAATGCTTTAATTCACTGTACATCAGCTGGAATGAATAGTGGGGTTTCTGTTCCATGGCACATTACATGGACACCCAAATGTCCCAAAATAATGAGCCCCCATCCTTCAAGGCATCAGGGAGCAGAGCCAAGGCACTGCCTTGATCTTAACTCTGCCTCTTGTTTTTAAAAGCTTGATTTTCTAAACTTTCTGTGGCATTTCACACTGTATTCCTTTTACCTCTTTGCTTTCTGGCTCTGTGTGCTCTTCTCTCTGCATATCTAGAGAAGAAAAGTGTAGTTGGGCAGATTTTGAAAGTTGTGATGTTGGAGTAGATTACTAATAATTATTGAGGGGTTCTAGAGATGAAACACATATAACAAAGGAAACCAAGTAAGAGGATTCTGTCTAACTGTGTCTTTCCAGGACCTGAAGGGAGCCCACAAGAGGTAGGGAGAGAGACTATTTCCAAGGACCTGGAGTGACAGGACAAGAGGGAATGTCTTCAAACTACCAGAAGACAGAGTTAGATGAGATATTTGGAAGAAATTCCTCCCTGTGAGGGTGGGCAGGCCCTGGCACAGGTTGCCCAGAGAAGCTGTGGCTGCCCCATCCCTGGAAGTGTCCAAGGCCAGGTTGGATGGGGCTTGGAGCCACCTGGGCTAGTGGAAGGTGTCCCTCCCTGCCCATGGGAGGTGGTGGGACTGAAGGATATTTAAGGTTCCTTCCAACCCAAACCATTCCATGATTCTGTGATGTTTCCATATTCTCTTACACTAATTCCCTGGCATGCTGTTACCTTTAAAATCTCCCAGCTCAGGACCCAAATGCTGATCATCCTTTTTGGTCAGGGCTGGGCTTTTCCTGTTTGTTTCTGTTTTGGTTTTGCTGATGTCACTTATTTGTTGGCTTGGTCTGTAGGGGTTTTTTGAGCTCTGTGATGTTCTATGAACTGTAGTCTGTGAAATGGAAAATCCTGGCACTGAGGAGATAATCATTTAGTGACAGGAAAGGACAATAAGTTTGCAGAGCATAGAGAGTAAAAAATCCTCATCCCTGAAGTGACAGAGCAGATACAATCCATACTAATGCCTCAGCTGCCAGTTAGGGAGTTGTTTGATTTGGGAAGGCAGCCTGCATGGATAATGGGGCAAAATTAACTCCTCCAAGAAAACATTCATCCCATCCTGGTTGTGGAATAGTTTGGGTGAGAACAAAACCTCACACAATGGAGATAGAGCTGTGGATTCTGCAAATTAATCTGGAGGTGCCAAAAGCTGGAAAAAGGAAAAAGAGGTGTCCATGTGGTGACAGGATGAGGATTCAACCGACATCATGTAGGAACAGTGGCACAGGCACAGGCTTCAGGTCCTCAGAACAGCTCCTTGAAAACAAACCCATCATTATCTCCCTGCAGTCTGTGCATCTGTTATTATCCTCCTTCAAACTTCCCCCACAAATGGAAGAGACATCTCCTGGCCACAGTAACCCCAAACACTGGGAGGACACAGAGGAATGGTCGATTTTACAGGGCATTATGTGCCTGCGGAATTAAAACCTGCTTTCTACAGCAGCTGTGCAGAGTCCTCAGGACCTGGACATGCAGGTCACACATTTTCCCCCTGAAGAAATGATATGGAACCATGTGAGAGAACAGGAGGCGTCTTATTCAGAGGTAGGAAAATGCTTAACCCTTCCTTGGGAAGCGGAGAGAGGGAAGCTCTGAGGCTCTGGAGCCCAGCAGGACATGGATAACAAGCTCCAAGGCATCCTTGCAGATAACAAACAAGATCAGAGGGGCAAGGATGGGCTCTGAAGGAGATTTCTACTTCTACAGATTGTAGGTCAAGGCAGGAGATGGAGGAGCCTGTGGAGCCCTAAAAGAGCAGCTCTGAGGACAGTGCAAGGGCAAGAGATTGGCCCCGGCCTCAGGCAGGGACAAACAACTTCTGTGCACTGTCCTGTTGGGTTTTAACTCTACTTTGGTAATTCTAAGGGAAGGTCTGAACACCCCTACCATGGTCTGCTTTGCCCTCTGTACACTTTCCCAGATGAATAAGCAAAAGGGGGCTTTGGGAAGGGGATCCCATGGGAAAAGCTGGTGGGCATCTTCCAGGAGCTCTTTCCCTGCAGCACAGGGTGAGAGAGGTTTGGTGAAGGGTCTCTCAGTGGCCATGCCCTGCTGTGCCTTCTCTGATTACTGCTGGGACTCCTGGGTGGCTTCTCAAGGGGTGCTGGGCAGGGGCAATGGCAGGCCCATCATCTCCATCTGCCAGAGCAATTGGTTTTCTCTTTTGTGCAGCCAGATCGGGCAAAGATTGGAGAGCATCCCTGAGGGCATCAGGCAGGAGCTGCATGGACGGGGGCCAGGAGGGAGCATGAACCGTGAAAACCCCATGGAGTTTGGACTGAGACAGGGCATGAGGAGGCCAACAAAACACAAAAAACGCTGGAGGATACATTGCCTGATCTCTCCCACTCCCCTAAAGCATCCCTGCATCCCTGTATCCTTGTATCCCTGCATCTCTGCATCCCTCTATCCCTGCATCCCTGTGTCCCTGTATCCTTTCATCTCTGCATCCCTTCATCCCTGCATCCCTGCCCAGAGCAGCATCGTGGCCAGCCTGGTAGCGCTCCCTCCCCACCTGTGCTGGGCGTGCAGAGGCCTCTGCTTCCTCCAGCACTGTCTCCTCCTCCTCCTCTTCCTCCTGCCTAATTGTCCAGACGAGAATGAGTGGGAAACACTGCCTTACCTTGCACACCACGTGCTCCGTGGGTCGCGAAGCAGAGTCTGAGCACGGCAGAGCCCCCACGCGTTTGGGCCCCTGGGGCAGGGCAGCTCCGGAGGTTTCCTGCAGCACAGACAGTGCTCCCGGCCTGGCAGAGGTGTGGACAGCAGGCTGCAGACCCCCAGCAGACAGCCCGATATGGCTGCGGGTCCCACAGGTCCCCCCGTGGGAGAGGAGGCAGCACGAGCAGCCATGGCAATGAACCCCAACCCGTGGCGGCTGCTGTGCCTCCTCCTCCTCCTCCTCCTCCTCCTCACCTGGTGCGTGACTGCAGCACAGCCCTGCAAGGCTGCTGTCAGCACAGCTGGGCTGCCAGCGATGCACGGAGTGATCGATATATTTGGCTTTTCATGTTCATCCATCGTAGGGATCTGCTTTCATACTTTTTTATGGGAAGGAGGATTGAAGAGAACTTTGTTCTCATGCCATTTAATGTTTTTGGCCTGAACCCAGAGGCCAGGCAGGCTCCTGCCGCTCAGCTGGCACTCTGGAAGGATGGGTTAATACAGCCCCTCCTCGCTGCTCCCCAAAAAGCGTTGCTTTTAGGANATCCCTGCATCCCTGTGTCCCTGTATCCCTGCATCTCTGCATCCCTCTATCCCTGCATCCCTGTGTCCCTGTATCCTTTCATCTCTGCATCCCTTCATCCCTGCATCCCTGTATCCTTGTATCCTTTCATCTCTGCATCCCTCTATCCCTGCATCTCTGTGTCCCTGTATCCTTTCATCTTTGCATCCCTTCATCCCTGCATCCCTGTGTCCCTGTATCCCTGCATCTCTGCATCCCTCTATCCCTGCATCCCTGTGTCCCTGTATCCTTTCATCTCTGCATCCCTTCATCCCTGCATCCCTGCCCAGAGCAGCATCGTGGCCAGCCTGGTAGCGCTCCCTCCCCACCTGTGCTGGGCGTGCAGAGGCCTCTGCTTCCTCCAGCACTGTCTCCTCCTCCTCCTCTTCCTCCTGCCTAATTGTCCAGACGAGAATGAGTGGGAAACACTGCCTTACCTTGCACACCACGTGCTCCGTGGGTCGCGAAGCAGAGTCTGAGCACGGCAGAGCCCCCACGCGTTTGGGCCCCTGGGGCAGGGCAGCTCCGGAGGTTTCCTGCAGCACAGACAGTGCTCCCGGCCTGGCAGAGGTGTGGACAGCAGGCTGCAGACCCCCAGCAGACAGCCCGATATGGCTGCGGGTCCCACAGGTCCCCCCGTGGGAGAGGAGGCAGCACGAGCAGCCATGGCAATGAACCCCAACCCGTGGCGGCTGCTGTGCCTCCTCCTCCTCCTCCTCCTCCTCCTCACCTGGTGCGTGACTGCAGCACAGCCCTGCAAGGCTGCTGTCAGCACAGCTGGGCTGCCAGCGATGCACGGAGTGATCGATATATTTGGCTTTTCATGTTCATCCATCGTAGGGATCTGCTTTCATACTTTTTTATGGGAAGGAGGATTGAAGAGAACTTTGTTCTCATGCCATTTAATGTTTTTGGCCTGAACCCAGAGGCCAGGCAGGCTCCTGCCGCTCAGCTGGCACTCTGGAAGGATGGGTTAATACAGCCCCTCCTCGCTGCTCCCCAAAAAGCGTTGCTTTTAGGAGCTGAACAATGCCCCCCGCACAGCCAGGCACTCACTGCACAGACTGACAAGACTCTGGAGGGAAAGCCAGCAGAAAAACAGAGCTCCCAGTTTGTTTACTACTTCTTGGCACACATCCATGCCCAGCTTTTCATAGAGCACTGCCGGCTCTGCAGCCTGGGCAGCAGGATGCGGCTCTGACTTGGCTCCAACACTCCAGTGGGTACCAGCAGCATCCCAGCCCCAGCTGCGCTGGGATTGGGGTGTGTGGAGCTTGTGCCTGTAAAGAAAATGTGTGAGCTGTAAATACAGGAGTGTCTCAGTGTGTATGGTGAGGGGGATGAGGGATTTCATCCCAAGCTGTGCTGTAAAAAACACTTTTATGGGTTTCTGAGCTCTCCTGGGAAGCAAAGCTGACGTCATTTCTGAGCTGGGAAATTTGTGGAGGTTTCTGGATGGCAGAAGGAGAGGAAGGCTAATTCAGAGATACTGAGAGGCAGGACCAGTTCTAGATGGAAACCAGGGCTCACAGCAAGAGGTGTTTTGGCAAAGACCTTCATTCCCTGGGTCAAGGGAGAAGCCAAATGAAACAAAATAAAATTCTGTAACACCTTTGTAGCTGTGAGAGGAGGGAAAATAAGCAACAATAAACAGAAAAACACTGATTAGCCCAAAATTAGTTTCACCAAGGTCTGACTCCAGCCCTTTGCTAGAGTTGGAAGCCCTGGGAACTGACACTGCCAGGACAAGGTCATGTTGTACGGGGCTTGGAGCAACCTGGTCTCGTGGAAGGTGTCCCTGCCCATGGCAGGGAGTGGAACAAGGTGGGCTTTAAGGTCCCTCCAAACCCAAACCATCCTGGGATTCTGTGAGTATCACGTCCAAGGTCTTCCTGCTTGTCTCCATGTCCTATTCACACAGTCAGCCCCCAGGGTTCCTCCTGTGCAGCAGAAACATGTTTGTCCTCTGGAAGCATCCGAGGTGTGATAGAACCACTCACCCCCTCTTTCCTCTCCTCTCTTCTCCTCTCCACCTTCCTCTCCTTTGGTACTCCAAGCTCCCCAGACACCCACAGTTTCTCCCACAAGGGGTAGTGTCACCATTAGGTGACAATCCCAATGCAGTGAAGGTTCCCAGATTCCCCAAACAGGAAGGATGAGTAGAAATTCTTTTCCTAGCACTCACATTAATTATTCCAAGTCAAAATGGCAAATCCATGGTATTTTCTGAAGGACTTTTTGGCTGGGGTGGGGAGTGGGTTACTGACTTCACATTCACATCAGTCACTATAATAAATGGAATTAAGAGTCAGGAGGCTGGCAGGAAACAGAGTTAATATAAATAATCAGCTTGCCTGGGACGGGAACTGGCCTGGATCTGGCAGCAACCACTGTGAGCACCATCCTGGCCGTGCGTTTGGGTGGCATCAGCAGAAACAGTGGCAGAGAAGGCACATTCATGTGGCAGCTCATTCCTTGCAGGGTTTCATTTCCCTGCCTTCTCTTCTGTACCAGGAAAACTATCCTTGAAGCACTTTGTAAAGAGTCTCAGGCAACCAAGTGATGCATCAGCATCAAGGACACTTTAGAGGTCACGTATGGTCAAAGACTGTCCATCCTTTGCTTTCAGGAGCATCTCAGGGGGCCAGCACAGCAAGGACATGGAGCTGCTGGACAGAGTCCAGAGGAGGCACCAGGATGGTCAGAGGCTGGAGCAGCTCTGCTGGAAGGAAAGGCTGGGAGAGCTGGGATTGTTCAGGCTAAAGAAGGGAATCTTTGGGGTGGCCTAACTGTGGCCGTCCAGTGCCTGAAGGTGCTACAGCAAAGATGGATAGAGATGATTTCCAAGTGCCTGGAGTGTCAGGACAAGGGTGAATGGCTTCCCACTGCCAGAGAGTAGGTTTAGATGACATATTGGGAAGGAATTTTTGCCCACAGAAGCTGTGGCTGCCCCATCACTGGAAGTGTCCAAGGCCAGGTTGGACTGGGCTTGGAGCAACCTGGGCTGGTAGAAGGTGTCCTTGCCCATGGGAGGGAAGGTTAGAATGAGATGAGCATTAGACTCCCTTCCAACCCATGACTTTATGATTCTGTGATCTCTGGGATGACTTGGAGGTGGCGCAGAGGGAAACCAGAGGAACAGGTACATCCATCCTGCCTGGCCTTGGAATGATAAAACATGGCAGGTATCAAATCCCAGATCTCAGGGTGGTTCTTAAACACACCCCTGTGGTGTGTATGGTAGGACCTGGTGTGTTTGAGTTCCCATGAAGATGTGCCAAAAGGGCTTGGTTTTAGGATGCGCTCACGCTCTGGGGTGGCTCACACCAGTCTCTGCACCCCTTGAAGGGTTTGTTCTCACCCTCACAGCCACTCTGAGGGCAATCCATGGCATTTGCAAGAACTACTCTTAAAACATTACCATATCTATAAGTAATGCCCTAATTTGAAGGGATACTAAGTTCTCTTGGATATGAGTAGTTATTAATTACAATGCAACAGGAAAATTCATTAGGGAATAGAATCAAACTTTCAATTAATATAATTTTTATCCAGGGACATTAGATGAACGCCCCTTTTTTTTTTCCTTCCCCCATAACAAGGATCTGAAAACATTTGCTAATTTCCAACTATTGTATTTCCTCCTATGGAATAATGTGATCTCTCATTTGCATAGAAGAAAACAATTTCTGTATTCATTCTGACTCTGAGCTGCCTTATTTATATCAGGAAACTGAGCTGAAATCTGCCTATGCATTAAAGACAAGGCTTTTCTCATGCAGAACAGCAGCACATTTTACCAGTCCCACGGTGAACTTGTAGAATTATTTTGGGGGGTTATTTAACCCAGTCTTTAATTTGGGGCTCTGCACAAGTCTTGGCAGGGGGACTGAGGAAAGAGCCATGTGGGGTCTCTCTCTGTCACAGACACATTTCTTTCAGTCTTTTTGGAAATATTTCACTTCTTTCTCCAAATATTTTACTTTCAATTTTGTTTTCAGTGTCAAAGCGAATCCTGCTTGAAGTAACAGAGCTTTCAGGTGCCAGGCATGAATTCCAGATCACTTCAAACTAAGGAAAGCAGCCACATCCAGCGTCCTTTGGTGGCACTCTTATTTTTGTTTCTGACCTGGGATTGTTTTGTTCAGGTTTGGATTTGGTTTTGCTCTGTTGTTTTTATATCTAAGAGGCCATTCCACAGCATCCCTCATTGCCTGTCACTTAAAAGTCTTTTCTGCAGACTTATTTTAATGGAAAAAAATGGCATTGCTCAGGCAAATTGGGGCAGGAAGGAGGGAAGTGTCAAGAAGAACAGGTCCAGATGTTTCATTTGCCAGATTTGAATTTGAGTTTTTATTTTTTCATTTTTTTTTCCTTGGAAATGTGTTTCCATTTGAAGAGTTTCAACCTCAGCTTAATTTCATTCTTTAAAGCAGAAAAATCCATCAGTGTTTCAGTTGCCCACAGACTTTTCTATGGGACATTTTGGTTTGTTCTTGGTTTAAAAAAACAAACCAAACCAAATCAAAACCCAAACAATCCAAAAATGTCCGTAAAACCAGAAAAATCCACAAACAAATAACAGTAAAAATCCTTCAAACCAAATAACAAAAAAAACCCCAACCCCAAAAAGCCTAATTTCATATCCTTGCCAAATACCTTTATCGTTATTTTTTCCTACACTTTTTCCTGTGACAAAAACATTTCACAGTTCCAGAAATGGGGAAGAGGGGAGGAGGAGAGCCCCAGACCAGGGCATGAATGCACTGCATGTCCCCATCTAGCTCCCCAAAATCCAGGTCCCTTGGGTTAGGGTGGTGCTGGTGCTTCCCCAGAAGGTCTCTCAGCCCCTTGGGACGTGGCTGCTCTGTAGGACTTGCCTTTCTCTTGCCCTTCCATGTAGATCAGTCTCCTCCTGCTGCTCCCTGGGCCAGGGTTTTTTCCTTTGTTGGATGGAAACTTCCTTCTGTTTTCCACTTGGAATTTATTCATGGCCAGTGTATAGCTTTTGTTCTTGTGCCAAGTTTGCCTGTTAGATCTTCTCCCTCTCCCCAACACTTTCCCTGCCCATATTTATTTATAGAAAGCAATCTTTTACTTTTTCTTTTTTTCTTTTTTTCTCTTTTTTTTTTTTTTTAACAACAGAACTTTTGAAGTTCTTCCTCACTGTAACAAAGCCTGACTTTTGGGCAGCTGTCTAGCCTTGCTCTCCAGCCACCCTTTAGAGCCATGCAGCTCATCCTTCTGTGAGCTCCTGAGGACCATTCGTGCAACGCTGGGGCAGGAGGGATCGTGTCACCAGCTTGTTTTTCCTGGTGAGCCTCAGAAATGCCTCTCAGCTGCCTCTGAGCTCTGTGGTTTTCTTTTCAGTGTAATATGCTCAGTAATAACACCCACCACTTTTATATGTCATACTCTGCACTCCTTCAGCAACTACACAGTGACTGGCAGAGCAAGACAAAGAAATTGTATTTAACCAGAGAGGGAAAATGTTGCCTTCTTAAATAACCTTTGCCTTCTGCAGCTGCTCCTGCAGGTCCCAGGATTGCAGTGCTTTGGTGACTCAGAGCTCTGTGGAGCTCCAAACAATTACTGCAGCTTTAAACAAACTTTTTCTGGGTGCAGGAGCCTCAGTGACACAATTAACACCTTGCCAATGAGAACACATCTGCTTGAAGGGAGAAAAGTATAAATAGATATTTTAATAAAACTCAGTAATACATATCCTCACTGATATTTTCCAGACAAGGATGGATAATACATTGTAATAATATAATAGGAGTTTCTGGGAAAAGTGTATTTTTGGATAAGAAGTGAGAAAAAAAACAACAAACAAAAAACAACTGTGTTGAGAATTGAAAAATGGTTCAAGTTTTCAAAACATGAAATGTAGCAGAAGGAAATTTCAAAAGGAGTTCAGTTGTTCAAGGGAAATGTTTGTTCCTTTTGAAAACACTATTTCCCTTCAAAAACTTGTATTGGCCAACCCTGCTTAGCTGGTTGTGGCTGAAGAAACCCCCAGAGGAGACTCCAAAGAGGCAACTCGTTTGGCCTCAAGCACGGCACAATGTGGTAGATGTTTTTGTTCCAAGGGGTTGGGGGTTTATTCCCGGTGGGGTTCCCTGTAAAACCTGCACCACTCAGGTCCCAGGATGGAGCTCCACTTTGCCTGTGCCCCTTGTCCTCTGGCACTGCTGGGACAGGGACTGTGCCCTTTGATGGTCTGCCGTCTCCTCCCCATCCCGGGGTATTGGTTGGGTCTGTGTAGGGACCTGAAGACATGGGAAAAGCTGGCCCAAAATCCTCTTCCAGCACCCTAGAGGTGAGGGGACTTCCTCAGGACAACAGATCAGTGAAAGAAGCAGGACATAAAGTGTTCCAAATGCTGGACTTGACCCTGCTGTCCAGGTGGGGTGGCTGCAGGTGCCACCTGAGCTGGGACTGCAGGTGGGATTCCCATCCCTCCAACACAGGCCCTGGGCAAAACCTTCTCTAAGCTCTAAGGAGACTTTGAAACCCATTTTTTTGACTTCATAGGCTGCTGATCTAAACACCCCAAACGCAGCAGAAAATGTCCACTAAGTTACCTTTTGGGGTCCAGAAGCTGGACTTGATGGTCCTGATGGATCTCTTCCAACTCAAAATATTCTGTGATTCTGTGATCTCCTGGAGCTGGGAAGATCAAGGGTCTTGCAAGGTTTGGGATTTTGCTGGAAATGCGGGGAGAGAATTTTGGAGTCAGAGGGGAGACCCTGGGAACCTAACTGACCTTGAGCTGCGAACATGGGAAGCACGAGCACTGTGGCAAGGAGTTGAGGTGATGAAGAGTTGAGTGTTTTCCCTGGAGTCACCCAGGGACTCAAAGGCAATGCTGAGAACACACCCCAGCTCTCTCCTGCCCTTTAATTCCAGCAGGACAGGCTAGTGTTTCTGCTGGTGAAACCCTGCAGGTTGTCTGCTGGGATAGTAGCATGCATAGGGAGCTCAGGCTGCACAGCCAGAGCAAAAGGAGAGATGAGATGCTCATTGAGTTCTTTTCTTGAAGTAAAGCCAGTGGAGATGTTTTCCATGCCAGCAGCCAGGGCTCACAGGGTGTGGGATGCACACTGGCACAGCTAAACAGCCCCAATCACCCCTTACCTTCAAATGTTGTGTTTTGGCCAACTGGACGGGAAATATCTCTTCTCAGTTAAGGCAGAAGAACACTGGGAGGTGTTAGCACTGAGGTTTAAATGCTCCACTAATTAAAAAAATAATCATCTGTCTCACTCTCAGGGGATTTGATTACTTTTTTTATGAAGGCTGGAGGTATCACAGAATTTTCAGATGATGTAATTAACCTGACTGATTTGGTGGCTCCATATTAATGTTTCTTTGTGATGGATTTACAATAAAGCCTCATTATTAAAGACTTCAGAACAAGATTTAATATGATCTTGTTTCTTCCCATTCATTTTTTCACTGGTCTCATGTGGAAGTGAGACAGGACCCCCAGGTTCTTTCTCTGAGCCTCCCAGCAACCTGTGCTCTGCTCTAAAGGAGACTTATGGCCTTGACCTGTCTGCTTTGCAATTTGCTGCCCTGCCAAGTGGTGGCAGAGACAAGCCCTTCAGAGCTCGCCCAGCCTTGTGTAACCCAGCCCGGAGCACAAAGAGCTGGGCGAGCTAAGGGCCCCAAGATCCTCAGCTGGAACATCTTGTTATTCCTGAGCACCTTTCCTCTTACGCTCCAACCCCAAATCTGCGGTGTTTAAGGGGAGCAGCTCCTACTCACTGGAATATTTTCGAAGTCACAAAGTGGGGTTGGCCCCAGGTGGCACCGAGTGCAGTGACAGGTTAGTCATTAATCCCCATTTTTACGCAAGAGGGCAAGAAAAACCCTCTAAATCTCTGAGCTGAGCATTTCTTTCAGTTGTAAAGATTTGGGGGTTTTTTGTCTACAATAGGTTTAGAGAAAATTCTGTATTCGAATCATAGCAGAACAAACTCTTACAGAGGGAACTGCAGACAGATTTCTATACCTTACTTAACTTCAAAGGTTAGGAATCAGCCCAAACCCCAGGGCAGACTTTGTTTCATTGATCGCCAAGGGCAGAACATTCTTAATGTATTGGCATTAAGCAAACAAGATGGAAAATTAAAAAAAGATTTAAATTTCTCTTGAGCTAGTGTTGAAAGTTTACTGACCAGGGGTGGCAGTGATGGAGTTACTGTTGCACAACAATATCTTTGTCCAAGCCTTTTGTAGGACACAGAGAAACAGACTAAAAATTTTGATGCCTCGGTTGGAACTAAACTTTGAGACCTACCAGGAAATATGCTTTGTTTGGTCCACTGTGTTTAGATATGTTCCACCAGCACAGGGTCCAGCCACCAGGACAAGGCAGGGAATATTTCAGTGGATGCCAAGGATCAAAATCCATTCACTCCTCTTGAGTACATGGAGGGTGATGCTGAACGAGGCTGACAGTGCTACAAGCAACACAAAGTGTCCTCGGGGTCTGGCCAGGCATTCCTGCCATCAGGATACCTCTCTGAGACAAAGCCACTTTTCCAAGCCCCTCTGTGTTATGCCTGTGGAAGAGGAAGTCCTGTCACTGGACACAGGAGATTTCTCGAAAAGATCAGGTGTCCCTAAGACCCCAACCCTGCAGGAATTAATTGGCCACTGCTGTAAAGCACAGGAGCAATATTTTGAGAGACATTATCTGCTGTCCTGCTTGAATTAAGAATTCATAAGGACAGAAATCGTTCCACAGGATTTGTTTTGCTTTAAGTTATACTTTATACAAATTATCTGAGAAGAGAAGCAGATTAATGGCATAGGAGGAGTGAGACCAGAAGACAATACACCTCTCTATCTCATCTCTCCTACCTTCCATCCGCCTGCAGGACAGAGCGGTGGAGAGGAAACTAAATACTCCAGCTCCTGCCCAAGGCCCTTTTCCTGTTCCTCAGTGTCTCACTGAGGTCACAATAAATACACACTTCTGTGAAAACATGTCAGTGCTGAAGCCAGAGGAAAGAAACTGTCACCAGCATCATCTTGTGGTCAGCTCCTGCACCTCTACAGGAGGCTGCTGTGCCATGGCCTGACCACCTTGTACCTGCACCAGGTATTCAGGGGATTTTCTAGAAGCAGGATGGATGGGATGAGCTTGGCTTTATCCTGCAAACCACTTTATAACTGGATTTTTATGTCACACATCCCCTAATTCAGATTTCAGGTCCTATCGCAGCTTTCCAAGCGTGGTGATAATGGTTGGCATGAGCTGGAGGCAGAAGTGTTATGAGTGTGGGACAGATTCCCAAGAGTGCTAAAATCTTCACTGAAAAATTTTTAAGGCCACAGAAGTCTTCCCAGCCTTGTTAGACTGGGATGCAGCCTGCACATCCCAGACAGGTTGAGCTCACCTTAATACAAATATTGGCTGCATCCATCCAAATCCTTCCTGGCTCCTTCATAGAATCCCAGAACATGCTGAGTTGGAAGGGACCCACAAGGACCATCCAGTCCAACCCTCAGCCCTGCACAGGCCCATCCCCAAGAGTCACACCTTCTGCCCCAGAGCATCATCCAAACCCTCCTGGAGCTCTGGCAGCCTTGGGGCTGTGCCCACTGTCCTGGGGAGCCTGGGCAGTGCCCAACCACCATGTGGGGGGAGAACCTTTTGCTGAGATCCAACCTCAGCCTGCCCTGACACAACTCCAGCCATTCCCTGGGTGCTGTCACCACTCGCAGAGGGCAGAGATGATCTCAGAAAGCCACTCCCTTTGCCCGTGGGTTCTCACCATTGACCCCCAACTTCTGGGAGCACAAAGCACTGAAGGAACGTCACCAATTACAGAAGATGGTCTTCCATACCCTGTCCAGCCTGGCTTGTTCTGTCTGGTGGAGATCAGCAGGTTCCAAGAGCACAGTTTGCTCTTGCTGCAGAGCGATCTGCAGAGCATCAACTCAAGTTAAATTAAGCTCAGAAAATGAACTTTTCAGTGGAACAGAGCAAAGCTGCAGGGACTGGAATTAGACCAAACCAAAAGTGTCAAGGGAAGGGACAAACTGGACCAGAGCTCATTTGCAGGATGTAAAACGAAATCCTGATAACCCTCGTTCCTGAGCTACCATGAGAATCAGAACTGGAGCTCCTGACCCACAAAGGCAATTTGCCACCATCCCAGGTACCTGGAGAGCTGGGGCTGGGGATATCAGTATGCAGGGAAGACACAGAGAAATGAGTCTGCTAACAAATGAGAACGGCAAGAATAATTGATTCTGAAAGAGGAACACAACAAACAAAGCTCAACAAATTTATTTCTTCAGAACATTGTCAGTTCCAAAAAAACCTACTATTTGGAAATTCATGAAAAAAAAATTGGGGAGGAGGGCGTGTGATGGTGTTACCCTCAGCTGAGACTGAGGACCTACCAAAAAGTACATGAGATTTTTCTCTGTGAGGGTGGGCAGGCCCTGGCACAGGTTGTCCAGAGAAGTTGTGGCTGCCCCATCCCTGGAAGTGTCCAAAGCCAGGCTGGATGGAGTTTGGAGCAATGTGGACTAGTGGAAAGTGTGCCCGAACATGGCAGAGGTTGGAATAAAAACATCCCTTGTAACACAAACCAAACTATGATTCTCTGATTTGGGGTCAGAATGTGGACCTGAAGGCAGAAGATGGTCACTGAAAGACTGGGATGGAGGAGGAAGTGAAGGAGGTGGACGGAGCACTCAAGATTTAAACAACCCTGAGATGTTGCATCACAGAGAGCAAGAGAAATTCAAGGAAAGGGGAAAATGATACAGGGAGAGAGAAAGCAGGTAGTGTCAGGCAAGCTCTGTTTCCAAGGCCATGCAAAGGTGTTCATTTCCTGCAGAGGACAGGATGGAACAGGGCACAATGGGAAGGTCTCCCACGCTCCAGACCTTACAAAGTGGGACGTTGAGGCTGTGCACAACTCCCAGATATTGCAGTACTCTGCCAAAACTGTGCCTTTGCAGTGCCCAAAGATGCACATGTTATTCTTCAGGCTGTTTTGAAATGAATATAATTAAAACTAAGAATAAGGCATCATCTCCAGTTAAATGGGGAAACTGCAGCTGGTATTGTTCCCATGGGGCAGCTGAATTACCTACTGGAAAGAATAATCACAAGTGATCTTTGCAGCTCACAGGCAGAACTGAATGACCACGAGTGAAACTACAGCCAGATATTAGCTCTGTGATTTAAAATTGAGAAAATTGATCAATCGTCCTTGCTAGAATTAATAGCAAAACAAATAAGCCAGCTATATTAAACTGAAATTCATTGTCTGGATCTGGCTGGATCCAAATGTCTGGGGTCTCTCAGCACTTTTCTGGATATTTATTATGTAGAATGGATTGTATTTCACTGCATAAAATACAGATATTGGGCAATTTTAAAAGTAAAGGTCATTCTAAAAAGAATAGGATCTTTTTTTATTTAGTTTTTTTAAAGTGTGTGAATTGGGAGTTTCTAGAGCTGGTCACACTGTGCAGCAAAGGGCACAGTCAGAAATGGGCAGTGGTAACTGTAGAGAGGGAGGCGAAATTCCAGGAAGTTTTTGATACTGTAATAGAAGAAACTGCATCTTCTCTGCTCTGGGTGGGACAGGGGAGGATCTTGGGTTCAGCAGTGTTTGGAGCCAGGAGGGACATCCCTGTCCTGGGGGGCATCAGGCCCAGCATGGCCGGCCAGGCGAGGGAGGGGATTGTCCCGCTCTGCTCTGCACTGGGGTGGCCTCACCTGCAATAGTGGGGCAGGTTGGGGGGACACAATGGAAGGGAGAGATTGAGCCATTGCAGAGTGTCCAAAGGAGGGACACAGAGATGGGTCAGGGGCTGCAGGGGAAGTGTGTGAGGACACTGAGGGCACTTGGGGTGTTCAGCTGGAGAAGAGGAGACTGAGGGGAGAGCTCATTGCAGGGACAACTTCGTGGGGAGGGGCAGAGGAGGGGCAGGCACTGATCTCTGCTCTGTGGGGACCAGGGACAGCACCCAGGGAATGGCTGGAGTTGTGTCAGGGCAGGCTTAGGTTGGATCTCAGCTGAAGGTTCTTCCCCCAGAGGGTGGTGGGCACTGACCAGGCTCCCCAGGGCAGTGGGCACAGCCCCAAGGCTGCCAGAGCTCCAGGAGGGTTTGGATGATGCTCTGGGGCACAGGGGGTGACTCTTGGGGATGGGCCTGTGCAGGGCTGAGGGTTGGACTCTCCTTGTGGGTCCCTTCCAGCTCAGCACATTCTGTGACTCTGGGATTCCTAACTGAGTGCTCATTGGTAACCTCAGGTGTTACACGAGCAGAGCTCACACCTGAGTGTGTTCCCAGCTCAACATGACACCAGCTGGGATCACACAGCAAATGGGATATGGACATAAACTTTTGCTCAGCTTTTGCAATGGGACAGAAACAAATAGGGGCACAGGAACTTTAGAGTCCCAGGACAGTTTGGTTATGAAAGGACCTTAAACTCATCTGGTTCCACGCTCTGCCATGGGCAGGGACACCTTCCACTTGCCCTGGTTGCTCCAAGCCCTGTCCAACCTGGCCTTGGACACTTGCAGGGATGGGGCAGCCACAGCTTTTCTGGGTATCCTGTGCCAGGGCCTGCCCACCCTCACAGGGAAGAATCTCTCCTCAATATTCCACCTAACCCACCTGCTGGCATTTTGAAGGCATTGCCCCTTGTCCTGTCCCTCCAGGCCCCTTCAGATTATGGGGCTCAGTGGGGACATGGCACCAAAATGCCAGTTGAAGTGAATTACAAAGGAGAACCTCAGAGAAAAGTTTGGGTTCAGTAAAATAAGAGCTGCAGGATGTGTGCACCCAGCTTTGGAATAGAATCAGTTGACATGGAATTAATGAGCCAGAGCCTGGATTTGTGCAGTGTCCTGCCCTTGTTTTTGTTGTTAGGCATTTCCCTTCTGCATTTCACCACTCCCTGGATAGTGCTCTGCCCTTCAAGCCTTTCTTTGTAACCATGGTGTGCATTTGGTTCTTCTTTGGGCTGCCAGCACTCAGGAGCTATCTCTGGACTGGAATTTCCATGGATATGGGAACAGAGCAGAGCCTTCAATCAGCTCCTCCCTTTCAGTCAAGAGACTTTTACTTTGTGTTTAAGAATGTGTTTCATTGCAAATTCCATTTTTTTCTTTAAATGACAATTGAAAGATGTCTCATAATGAGTTAGCTCTAAATGGAAATAGAAATGATTTCCTCTGAAGGGTGAAACATTTTATTTGGGGTGAAGGGAATCACTTATTTGCTTTTCTTTTCCTTAAAGAGATCAGCAAAACTATGATGAGTTAATTAAATGGCTTTGCTTCTGCCATTTCTTTTTTTAAATAAAAAAATTGAGAGATTTGCAAAATGCTGCAAATATCCAGGGCCCTTCCAGCTCCACTGCATTTAACAAAGACACGTCCTAGGGAATTTTGGATCCCAAACATGTTTCCACCTTCCTGATCCTCAACTCCATAACTCCAGTTCCCTTGCCGCCTCTTGCAGCTCCTTCTTTGCATAGCTGAGGTTTGAGCTTTCCCATTCTGCTGGGGTGTAGGGAGAATGGCAATGCCAAGCAGAATATTCCAATGTCATTCCATTAGCAGCTGTACCTACCTTGTCATTCAGCAGAGATTATGACACAGAGCAGATGTGAGAGGCTTATCTGTGGTTCCCCTGGGGGACTGTGCATTTCTCTGGCAGAAGGAAGAGGATCGTCCTTGTCATAGTATAAATCAGGAATTTCTCCTTAGCAATGATGATTTTCCACTTGCACAGTCCTTAAAGCCAGAAACACTAGAAGTAAATCCAGGGAGAGTTTTTTTAAAAGTTATTTCTTTTGGACTTTTTATATAGTTTGATGACCTGCAAGGAGGAGAAAATTCAGTGCAACAACGGTTTTAAAAAGACAGTGAGGAATCAGGTATGTAATTCTGCGTCTGCACTGCCTCATCTCAACTATATTTTGTAAGGAGCTGCCAGAGCTGGCAGTGCCATCAGGCTGGGCACAGGCACCACCACCACAATACCAACATGTCCAGGTTATTGCTTGACACCCTTCTCCTCCTGAGCACGGAAACCAGCGTGACTGCCATGGCACAGCTCCATGGATGAGTGGTGTATTCAGAGTCACAGAGTCCACACTGGGCTGGGTTGGAAGGGACCTTAACGCTCATCCAGTCCCACCCCCTCACAGGGAACAATTCCTTCCCAATATCTGAGGTCCAACTAATGTAATTCCCTCTGCTATTGAGGCAGGTCATAACAGTGTGACCACTCATCCCAAGCACAGGAGGATGGATTGTAATTACCCCTCGGATTACCTGGGAAGTCTGCCCATGTATTATCTCTTACTTATATCATTCCTTCTTAAACAGCTGCAAAATCCAATCATCCTTCACAGACCAGGCTGTAAGGTTTGTCCCAACTCACACAGCATATGGACAGCCTGTCCAGGGCAGGGGTGGAATCACCAGCCCTGAAGATGTTCAAATATGGTCTCTGGGCATGGTGGCATCCGTCAAAGGCTGGAGAATCAATGATCTTGGAGGTATTTTCCAGCCTTAATAATTCTATAATCCCTGTTTGGGATGTCCACCTGTTTCCCAAATCCTGTTCAGCTGGTGTAACCACAACTCCTGTCAGCAGCCCAGGCTCCTGCCTGCAGCCCCAACAGCTGCTCCTTGGAATGGTTTAACAGAGGGACAACCACATCAGAGGCATTCTTGCAGATACTCATGAACAGATAATGAATTAAAATGCCCTGGCTGAAACAGAAAGCAGTTTGGCTTCTTCCTGTGTTCGTTTGGGGTCATATTTAGACCAGGGGAAACCTGCTTCCAAATAGGCCACATGGCAGGACTACTTGAGATTGCTGTATTCTAGGACATGTTTGATCCCTGGCTCTCCAGGAAAGATGGGATGCAGCTACCTGTCACAGCAGCCCAAGTGCAGGCAGAGCACAACCAGCAGTGAGACTTGGGATTGAGGGGACCCAGGAGCAATGATTGCTCTTTAGTTCGGGGTCCACACCCAGTGCCTCAGGGAAGCATCTGAAGTATTCAATCAGGGACTTCAAATCTACCCGTGCTCCTCCCAGAGATCTCGAAAGCCTCTGCGGCCAGGCTGTCCTGGAGCAACCAGGGCTGGGAAGCTGTGCTGGGATGTGAATGCTCCCACCCCTCCAGTTGGAGCTGTGCTGGGATGTCACTGCTCCCAACCCTCCAGTTGGAGCTGTGCTGGGATGTCACTGCTCCCACCCCTCCAGTTGGAGCTGTGCTGGGATGTGAATGCTCCCACCCCTCCAGTTGGAGCTGTGCTGGGATGTGACTGCTCCCACCCCTCCAGCTGGAGCTGTGCTGCATCAGCAGTCCCAGGCACTGCCAGGAGGCCAGATGGACCACTCTGGCTGCTTCGGATGAAGTCTTGCAATCCAGCCAGAGGTTGCTCTTTTTACAGTGTGTACAGCAGTGCTGGGGTTCTGCTTCAGTGAAGACACTTTGTGAGAGTATCTTACAAATGTTCTTACAGAATAGGCTGGAGAGTGACTTTTGGCAAGAACCTTGAGTGACAGGACAAGACAGAGTACCTTTAAGCTGAAGAAGGGTAGAGTTAGGTTAGACAGATGAGAGGAATTCTTGACTGGGAAGGTGGGCAAGCCCTGGCACAGGTTGCCCAGAGAAGCTGTGGCTGCCCCATCCCTGGAAGTGTCCAAGGCCAGGTTGGACGGGACTTGGAGCAACCTGGGCTAATGAAGGTGTGCCTGCCCATGGCAGGTGTTGAAACTAGATGATTTTTAAGGTCCCTTCCAAGCCAAACCATCTTGTGATTCTGCAAAAGACCATCCTAAGACTGTCCCACACACCTGCACATCTGTGGAGTTTGAATTCACAGACGGGGCAGTGTCACATCCTAACACTGGGATGAGCAAATGGAGCCTGCTGTATTGTGTGCACATGGGACTCAGAACTCAGCTTATTAATTGATGTTTTGACAGTCTAAGTGTCCAAATTTATAAATAGTAAAGAGAAGCCTAACTAATAAAACAGTCAAAATTGTACAGAAGCTCCCTGGTACTTCTGTCCTCTGGGGCAGCTGCAGTCACATGGGGCTTGGTCTCTTCTCCCAGGTAACAAGAACAAACTGCTTTGAGCTGCACCAGGAGAGGTTTAGGTTGGATATCAGGAAAAAATTCTTCCCTTAAAGGCTGGTCAGGGATTAGAATGGGCTGCCCAGGGCGGTGGTGGTGTCACAGTCACTGAAGAGATTCATGTGTAGATGTGGCACTTGGGGACATTGTTTAGTGGTGGCCTTAGCAGTGCTGGGGAATGGTTGGACTTGATGATATTGAAGGTTTTTTACAAAATAAAGGATTCTGTGATAAATTCAGAGCAGCCCTGAGGTGTGGCAAAACAATAAATAATTTGGGTATTTCACTCAAGGGAACAACCCTGTCCGTACCTGGCACGTCCTGGGTGCTTCTGTCCTGTGGGCACCATGAGTTCATTTGCTGCTAAAACTTTTTAATGTTGCTGCTAAAGCCACACACCCAACCACTGTATTTGGTGTCAGATGCAAAAAAAAAATCCCAAATAAAAGGTAAAAGGGATCAGAGTGGAGCTTTGGATACCAGGTTTATTTGTAGTAGACTAGAAACTTGCCTGAGGCACAAGAAGAGTCAGGGCTGTATCAGTGGAATCCTGTGAGGAAACTCCAGGAATAGTCCTGCATAAAATCTGCTGTTTGTTCATCTGGGATGGGGTTTTTGTGCGTTGCTCTTTCACTGCAGCATCACCTGAAACACCAAGAGCATGTGGAGACATGCAAAGCCTCTCTTCCAAGCACTACAGTGGGTGAAGGAGATTTACACAGGGCTCCTGTGCCCAAAATGCAATTTACAGATGAACCAGTGTCTGGCTGTGGAGCCCAGTTGTAAAGTCTGGGTGACCTCCTGATGTCAGGGAGAACAATCCATGCAGCAAAGTTAAAGGACTGGATTTTGATTAATTCAAGAGCTTGTCCAATAAGATAAAGCCGTAGAGTGAAGGTAAATATTTGCAGCTTTATTTGCTGGGAGATTAATGTAATTGGTTTGGATTCCTTCACATCCTCCAGCCTCTTCATAAACACTGCACACTGTTAAATGCTGCAATAATGAAGGCATTTTGTCTTCATCATCCTGGAGGGCAAGAGGCAGGGGAGAGCTATTCTTGCAAAATATTAGCCCAGTTTTGCACACCCCGGAGGATCTATTAATTTAGGTTAAAGTCTCTGCATCTAAGCAAGGCTGAGCTTGGTAAGCATGTGAAGCTTTTCACAGCCCCACCTCCACCTCCCCTGGGGTTTTTCCCCCATTTACTTTTTTTCATTTTTTTTGTCTAACCAGTGCAGGACTCGGGCATGGGGCGACACAGGGTGATCCAGTTTGTCTGGCTTGCCTCCTCAAGGGCTGCCAAGTAGGGCTTGGAGTGCTAGGAAAATTCCACTGCTCGGAGATATCCTGAAGCCCAGCTGTCATGTGATAAATGGAGTAAATGGTCCTAAAATATTGGGAGAAAAGAGAGAAGGGAGAGTTTGATGCCAGTCCAGCCCCAGTAACCAATGCAGTGCTCCTCTGTTATATTTAGCAGGACAGGAGATGGTGATTTCTTTTGCAGAAACTTGGTATTCAATAGCTGGATGTGGCACTCGGTCCCCTGGTTTAGTTGAAAAAGTAGTGTTTAGTCAAAGATTGAACTCAATGATCTTGGAGATCTTTTCCATTCTTAATAATTCTGTTATTCTATTCTATTCTATGAACTGTGGATCTCTGGCAGCAGAGACACTTCTGGACACCATCCAGTCCCACCCAGCTCTGTGTGTGTTCATCCAAAATTGATTGTCCTGGACTGTGCCCAGATGAGTTTGGGATATGACAAGAAGAAAAGCGCTTTTTTTTTTTTTTTTGTTTAGATGGAATGTAAATTGCATTTCAGTTTTATATTCCTTTTTTTGCCCTTTCATTGAGCTCTCATCTCAGAATCTCAGAATCCCAGAATCCAAGAATACACTGAGCTGGAAGGGACCCGCAAGGATCATCGAGTCCGACTCCTGGCTCTGCACAAGCCCATTTCCAAGAGTCACACCCTGTGCCTGAGAGCATGAGAAGAGTGTGGTTCCATCTTCTGTCATCACATCCATCACTGCTGAGTCTCTACATCCCTCTCTTTGGTCAGGGCAGCCCCTCCGTTTCCTCTCATGTGGCAGGAAATCCAGAGACAGTCCAGCTCTGTTATTCAGTTTTTGGCTTCTCACCCACCCCTTGTCCTCCCTAGCCCAGTGAAGAGGAGCACAAATGGACAATGCCAAGTGGAGGGCAAAGCAGCTCTTTCACTGCTCATGGCAGAGGTTGGTGTTTGGGGAAGGGAAGAGCAGACTCAGGGTGTCCCTGGTTCTCAGCCCCAGGCAGCCTGTGGTGGGCTGGGGTCCCCAACCCAACTCAGCTTTCAGCAAAGGGAATCTAGGCCAGTATGTGCAGAATCAATCACAACCTGCACATCTCCAGCAAAGGTCTGGAATCTGCTCCTCCTTCTTTAGCCCACCATGACAGTCCCTAATTACTTGCTGCTTGGTTTTTTTAACCATTCATTCAGGGGCTGTTTCCCTGCTCAGAGACTGTTAAGTGCTTTGGGGACTATTTTAAATATCCACTTGTCTGTCTCTCTACTGTGTGCTTTACTCTCCAGCCTCTAGAGATTCATTAGTTGGGCCCTTCACTGGAATTACATATATTCCATGAGTATTGTTATCAAAATGACATTTTCCCATCAGCCTGGACAACAATAATGATACATGGCTTGACGAGCTCTTTAAGCAATTCCAGCCACAGGTATTGATCATGTAGTTTTGGCTCAGCTGTTGAAGAGGAGCAAAAATTTTTCATTGCAAATATCTTATCATATATCACAGAGCTACTCTCGCATGGAAGAGCAGAGTTATCCTTCGAATTTTCCTCTCTCCTGAGGGTGTGGGAGTCAGGGGCAGGAGACATGGGATGTTCTTCGGGCTGGAGGGAACACAGGGATCTTGTGGGGCTAGAGGGGATGTGAGGAGCATGTGGAGGGTTGGTTGGGAAACATCAGGGGCTTCAGGAGAAGGTGGAACACAACTGTAAGCCAAAGCAGGAGGAAGTGCTTGTGTCCATGAGGATCACCATGACTCAGTGACCTCACCAACCATTTCCACACCACCACCTCTGGAACAACACCAGGCTTGCCCACACTGGAGCTGAGGAATTTTGGCGCTCCCAGTTCCAGTTAAAGCACTCAGAAGGGCTCTATTGCTTCAGTAGTGTCTGGATGAGATGATTTAGTGACCAAATCAAACCACAGGTCCGATAACAATGGCTAAACGGTCCTTTGTCCCCTGCCTGTGCAACCAGCTGCTGTCTCTCAGCAGTGATTTTTAGCTCTAAAAGTCTCTACTTCAACCCATAAATGGATGTCGAGACACAGCTGTCACATCACTATTTCCACAACCTTGCTGTAGGTGACTGTCTTCTGACTACAATGTGGATCAAAAAATATGCCAGAATGTGAACAGAAGGTAATTTTAGGTCTGTGATTTCTTTATAGAAATTACCATCAAATTTAGATCTGTTGCTGTCAGCACAAGACACCCACCCAGGGACCTGGTTTTCCCGAGGTATTACAGGCACCACTTCCCCTTCTGCAAACTCCCTGTGTGCCCCACTTCCGACCGGCACAGGAGTGTCAGAAAACTGCTGTGGATCCAACCCCACAGCCCCTCTGCGACAGGAGAGGATTAGGAAAAAAGTCCAATGAAAGCACTGAATTCTCTATCACTGTCTCCTCCTCCCATTTGCAATAACAAGGATTTTAGAGATTCCGACACCAGTCTTTGTACCTGGACTCTCATGTCATTATTTGCCTGCCTGATCTGCTTTTGAATTCCCTGTGCTTTTTTTTGCCTTTCCCCACCCCCCTTTTCATTCCCATGGTACCAAGTTCCACAGTTTAACAAGGCACTGCATGAGAAAATGCTTCCTTCTGTGTTCTTTAAACTCGCTGCAACAATCCCTTCCTTGGGTGGCCCCTCAGGCTTCCTTTGACAGAGTGTGAATAGTCTGTCTTCGCTCCCTCTTTTGTCACTCACCAGTTTAGAGACCCTCCATTCCTGATGCCCCATTATGGGTCCGTGCTGAGAACCTCTTGTAATGTGGCTTCCAATCAAACCCATAAATCAGCATTGCCATGACTTTGGAGCTGGAGAACATCACTTGTTACCTGCTACAGAAAAAAATGTGTCAGGAAATTGAGCTGTGTGGACCAGACAAGGCCAGGAGCTGTGCCTCAAAATAATGGGCTTTGGGGCATGGCTGAAAGGTCTGACAGCAGCCCAGCCCAGTGCCCAGAGCTGGAGGCTCCAGCTCTGAGTTTGTCAAGATCTCTCTGGGACATGTCAATATATCCTGTAAATGGAGCAAACTGGACTGAGCTGATTCCCCTTGGATTGTTGTCAGGGATTCAAGGAAAGCTCTCTAGAATAGAATAGAATAGAATAGAATAGAATAGAATAGAATAGAATAGAATAGAATAGAATAGAATAGAATAGAATAGAATAGAATAGAATATGCTGAGCTGGAAGGACCAACAGGGATCATAGAGTCCAGACCTCAGCCCTGCACAGCCCCATCCCCAAGAGTCACCCCCTGTGCCCCAGAGCATCATCCAAACCCTCCTGCAGCTCTGGCAGCCTTGGGGCTGTGCCCACTGCCCTGGGGAGCCTGGGCAGTGCCCACCCCCCTCTGGGGGAAGAACCTTCAGCTGAGATCCAACCTAAACCTGCCCTGACACAACTCCAGCCATTCCCTGGGTGCTGTCCCTGGTCCCCACAGAGCAGAGATCAGTGCCTGCCCCTCCCCACGAAGTTGTCCCTGCAATGAGCTCTCCCCTCAGTCTCCTCTTCTCCAGCTGAACACTCCAAGTGCCCTCAGTGTCCTCACACACTGCCCCTCTAGGTCCTGACCCATCTCTGTGTCCCTCCTTTGGACTCTCCAATGGCTCAATCTCTTCCTTATATTGTAGTGATCCAAATTGCCCCAGTGCAGAGCAGAGTGGGACAATCATGTCAACCAGGACTGGCCCTGCTGCCCTGGGGATCTGCTCAGCACTGAGAGGATCAAATCCACTTAGCACTTCCTGATGCTCCGATCTGCTCTGAGGATGCAAGCTCAGGGTATGAGCACAGAGGAGGCTCTGGGTGGCCATCAGTGATGAAGAGGGTCTTTAAACAGGGACTAAATGGTTCTGCCCTGCCCACAGTGATGACCTTCCTGCCACGGATGTCTGTAGGGGTTGCTGCAGCCCCCAGGACCTGTCCCTGCTGCTGAAAGGAGTGACAGCCTTGTCCAGGGTGAAAATTCAAGATAATTCCAGTTCTGGCTCAGTCCCAGCTGTGGAGAGGCTGGAGGCAGATTGCAGGTGGCAGGCAGTTGGAATTTGGGGTTGAACACCTCACATCATAGGATCCTTCCCCAGAGACTTTTGACATGGCAGAGTCAGCACCACGGCTTTGCCCAATGTGCCCCCAGGGTAACGAGCACAGGATTCTCCAGGCTCAGCCCGGGCTGACAACCGGCATGGACATGAATGCTGGTGTAAAATGAGTGTTCAGTGAGGAGGAGGTTTGAGGAACAGGTAAAGATTCTGTTTGTTCCTCTGCCTGAGCCTCAGGAGCCTTCCCACTGCATCAGTAATTACATTGCTTGAAGAAGTCAGGTGAACAATTAGCATTGCCATCTGCTAATTGTTCACCCAGTGTTTGCCCATTTGCAAACACCACATCTGTGGCCAATTTAAGGAATATCTCTTTTCTCCTTCTTCTGTTTCTACCATTGGGGTACCTCAGCAGCTTCCTTGGCGGAGCCGCATCCCAACAGGTCCCACTCAGCTCTGGGGAACAAGGTCTGCATTCACCAATTGTCAAATTCCCCAATAGCTCACACCGAGGAAAAGGTTCCTGCCACAGGGAGAAGGAAACACTGCGCATGTGCTTTAACATAAGTGCCTTTCTGGATGAGAATGTCCTGCCTCAGTGGGCTGGGCCACTCCAACTCCAGCAAAGGGCTGGGCATCTCTGATCACACTCTTTGGGTCTTGCAGGGCTTTCCATCAGAATAAGAGGTGCTGAAGACATGGGTGGGCAAATGATGAAGGTCACAAGACTACAACATCAGAGCCAGGTGTCAGTGTGCACATGGCACTGGTGACACAGAGCCCCAGGTGACATGGCCAGGGAGCTCTGTCTCAGCACAGCCCTGCAAGACAGCCCAGGTTCACCCACAGGGCTGCAGCTGCCCAAAGCTCTGTTGACAAAGAGGCAAAGAAAAGGAAGTGCCTGCATTTACTTTCCCAGTCTTGAGTCCTCAGATCTAAAAGGGGATCTCCATATCATATTGGGAAATGATTCTTCCTTAAAGCATGGATCTGCAGTGTCACAGACAGTATTGTCTTTGTCACTGCAGGTCACCAGTGGTGGTCGGAGGGAGCTGTGCTGACCCCAGGAGGGAGGTGGAAGCAGCCCTGGCTTCCCGATCCCAGTAGAGAGGAACTGCCCCAGTTTAATATGTCCAGCACACCCACTGCAGGCTCTGGCTGTGGCACCCACGGGGGGTCCCAGCCAGAGCTGGGGCAAGGCAGCAGATCCTGGAGCCCTTCCAGAGGTAGAAAGCTCAGGGAAGAGATTTTGGAGCTTGTACCAAAGACCACCATCAGACTTGATATGCTGGCAGGAACCAACACATCAGGAGGCCCCAGGGGAGGAGAAGAGGGATCTCATCTCCTTGTTCTCCCAGTCTGCACTATTGCCACGTGCTGCTGTGCCAAAAGTCCCCTCCAGTCCTTGTTTCTGGCCATGCCAAGCCTCACTCTCTCTCTCTAATTTTCTGATAGCAGGGACCGCTTAATCCCAGGATTCCCTTCTCTGGGTTTTCTCTCCCCAAGCCAAACCACTTTTTAATCATTCCATCCCTTGGGGGCTGCTCCTGGGAATCAGGAAGGTCCCTAAATTCTTAATTTCTTATTGAAACTCACTGCCTTCACCCTGAGTGTTCTGGCACCTCAGGGAATCCCCCT
This sequence comes from Campylorhamphus procurvoides, assembly GCA_013396655.1. Lineage (NCBI taxonomy): Eukaryota > Metazoa > Chordata > Aves > Passeriformes > Dendrocolaptidae > Campylorhamphus > Campylorhamphus procurvoides. The sequence continues at coordinate 232,079 of WBMV01001055.1, read as the reverse complement.
GCTCCCAACATACAGCCTGGGCTGAACTTGCTTTCTCCTGTCTTCCCTTGTTCAACACTCACACTCCTCCCTTTCCTCAGGCTGAAATGTTGGGTATTTAACAGGGGATTCAGGAAATTTAATACAAGTGGCTTACAAAACATTTATTTCACTGCCTGAATTATTGTGGCTGAAGCCCGTGAGTCACAAAGTGATGACACTTTCATTGCAAAGGGGAAGCATTATGTGATCTACTTAGTAGAAGCTTTATCATTCTTTAATTTCTGGCTTTTGTTTTTAAACCAAAAAATAGGCATGAAAAGAATCCAAGAAAAGTATATACTTACTTAAAAGTAATTGAGATACATGAATCAATGGAAATGAACCAATTTAACAGGCAGGAACGGGTAAAGATGATTACAGGCCTTCCAGTGTGTGCAATCTCCTTGCAGTGCTGCTCGTTCCAGACCATGGTTACTGTACAAGAAATAGTCCTGTATTTCAGACTATTCCTTTTATATCACCCAAAAAAAGGACTTTTAATGCAGTAGGTGGAGGCTGGTGGTGCTGGAGGAAGGGAGGCCATTCAAGGGACCAGCACACACCTGGGTTTTGGAGGATGTGTAGAAATGTCCTCCTGCTGGAGGGCAGAGGATGAAATCCCAGCCCCGGCTGACAAAGCCTCGTGTTCCTCCTCTGGTGTGGCTTGGGAAAAGCCAGAGCACTGTGAAACCAGAATGGCTGGAATGAAACAGCACAGAGCAGACTAAACCCCCCGTGTGCCCCCTCCAAACATGCTTGGTTGGCTGAGCCAGAGGAGACGTGGCTGGACAATCCCTGCAGTCACTGTAGAGCTGGGGGTCTTGCCTGGCGCTGGGCTGGGCACTGGGCTGGGCACTGGACATAGAGAGCACAGAGACATCCCTGTGCTGCAGAGCAGAGTACAGACAGCACAGCTGGTGAGGAACAGCTCATGGAGAGCTGTGGAGAGCTGTCAGCTCTGCAGGGAAAAACAGGAAACTCTGGTCACTGGATCTTTGCTCTTGGCATCCCAAGCTTTTCTGCATGACAACTCCTTCCTCCTCTCATTTTTGCCTCCTCATCTCTTTCCCAGTGTTATTCTTGGCCCCCCTCAACCCTCAGTTCTCTCCCAGGCTGCTCTTAGTGGTGATTCAGTAGCAGGAGGCTTTTCCATGTTTCTCATCGTCTTCAAATCCCTGTTTAAGATCTGAGTCTTAAGAAGTCTTGATGCCAACCTGGACTTGATGATCTTGGCAGTCTTTTCCAACCTTAATGATTCTGTTATTCTGTGACATTCCTGCACGCTGCTGATCTCTGAGCTCTTTCCTCTGCTGTGGGAATGCCTTGGGCATCCTCCCGACTCCTTCACCTCAAAACAGGGCAAATGGAAATGATTCTCAGAAATCCAGGCTTCCCTTGCAGTGGAAAGCAGTTCACACATTTCAGACATGAGACTTCAGAAGTGTAAATGTTTTTGTAGTACCCTGAAAAATATGAATGAAAAGAAAAAGATTGGAGCTTCAAAATAGCCCAGGGTGAGATTTTCCCTGATGAAGAGGAGGGGAGGGAAAAATGCCAAGATAATTTTATACGCATGACGAGATGGAGCTGGGAGCCTTTTTATGTCAAAACCAGATCATCCTATTTTTGAAACAATGCCTCCTTTCAGTCTCTATGAAGCTGTCCCAGGGAGAGAGCCCTGGACCTGAACTGATCTCCTCTACATTTCTCACAAATCTGGGTGATGAGTGTGCAGGTTCCAGGGCAGAGAACAGGAAATGAAAGGGAGAGCTCAGTGCTGAGAGTACATGTCTGTGCTAACAAGAAATTCCCTTTGGCCCCAGAGCAGTTCTTCCTTTGTTGAAATCAGTCACTTCAACAAGAGGCAGTCACTAAAGGCTGGAAGGCTCTGAGAAGGTCATTTGTGAAGTGCTAGAACAGCACTAACCACACCTGTATTTTCAGGCTGTCTCAGGGCTGCCCAAATTTCACTTTAATTAGCAGGACATTCCCATTTTTCCTGGCTGCCCTTCTCTCCAAGTGGTTCTGCAAAGCCCCAAAGGTCACTTGCTCCCAAGGAGGGATCAATTTCTGTGTTTCTAAAAACCATCCATTCTGACCTTTTGTGTAACAGCGGAAATCATTAATGGGCAGATTTCTGCCCAGTGTGCTTAATACGAGGGCACACAGGGCCAGGGAGGTGCCTCACTGGCTCCTGGCAGCAGCAAGGGTGGGAGGTGCCAAGAAAGACACTGACAAGACAGACAGAAATGTATAAAAGTAGAAATAAGGCTAAGGGGTGGGGGACAATTTTGTATTTGCCTCCAAAGGCAACACCTGCCCTTGAAAACTGTGCTAAGGACCCTTCCAGAATGAAAAGCTCACCTGACTTTAGGGGCTGAATAACAGATCCATCCAGCCGGGAATTGCCACATGCACTGGAGCTCCATGGAGAGGAAGGTCGGGGAACAGTTCACAGCTGAGCACCCACTGCAGACAGACCTGCTCCTGGAGCCAGGCTGGCAGTGACTGGTTCCTGTCCAGCCTGCTGGGCACCCACAGCACCCACAAACTTTTGTCTCAACAGCCTTGGTGTGACACAGGATACAACTGCAGCCTGGGGCTCCCAGGGATTGCTAAAGGGCTTTAAATACAGGCTGGCTACTCCAAATAAAGGCGTGTGAGTCATCAACAGGGGGTCCAGCACCATCAGCTTGACAGCAAGGCAGCAAACCTTTGAGAAGTTGGTTAAAAATATTAATAATTGATGGCACAAAGCTCAGGCAGTGCAGGTCACTCCAAAGCTTCCCTTCTTCAGCCTGTACAATCCCAACCCTCTTAGCTTTTCCTCCCAGCAGAGCTGCTCCATCCTCTGACCATCCTGGTGCCTCCTCTGGCCTCTCCAGCAGCTCCATGTCCTTGCTGTGCTGGCCCCGAGGGCTGGAGCAGCTCTGCAGGTGGGGTCTCACCTGAGGGGGCAGAGGGGCAGAATCCCCTCTTGTCCTGCTGCCCACGCTGTGGGACCAACCTAGGGCATGAGGGTTCTAGCTGGGGCAGGTCCAGTCTCTTCCCCAGCTCCTTCTCCCAGGGCTGCTCCATCTGCTCATCCTCAGCCTGGATTGATCCCAGGGGTTCCCCAATCCAGGGTCATTGGCCTGGTTAAAACCCAAATTTATCAATTTTATCAGGGGGATGCCAAGTCACAAGCCCTGTTTGAACCGTCAGCACTGGTGAGGGTTAGATGTTCTGCTCCTCCCAGTCCCACCTGTGAATCCATTCCAGGCACAGAGCTGCTCTGTTCTACCCAACATTTTATTCTTCAAGGCGAATCAAGATATCTATACTTCCATGTCTTTGTGTCTTCCTAGCCTTGTTCTGCTTCTACAGACCTTTACCTACTTGGCTCTGCCTCCAAGTACCAGGACTAAAACATATATTTATGGAATAGGTAATTTTAATATTTGTTCTCGCTAATTATTACCTTCATTATGGCTCGGTCCTGGGGGAGCGCTTGACGTTTAGAGGGCTTTCTAATCAAATTGTTCTGAAGCTCATTTTGAGGTTCATTAAAACATGGGAGATCTTTCATCTTTATATAACTTTGGAAACTGCTAATGGTCTTAAATAAAATAGGAGGCTTGTGAGAAATGCAGTATGGCCCCAAATGTACCAGGGAGGCTTTTGAAAAAAGGAGTGAAGAGGGTGGTAATTTAAAAGTTTGGGTAGAAAGCTTTCCAGACTAAAGAAAATGAAGTATGAAAAGTTTTGTGGGTGCAGCACATAGGAAAATTAGTTCCTGGGCTAAGGTGAAGCGAGAACCTGCTGGAGATTCTATCCATAGGCTGGTTTAACACCCTTAGGCCAGGTCTACATAAGCTCAACAGAGCCACCAGCTCGAGGATGATCAGCACTCCATGAATAACCCAGTGAAGGAAAACAGAGCAGGAAGGAAGAATTTCAGCTGTCTTCCTTACCTTTGTTCCTGAAGTACTGCCTCACCTCGGGGGAGTGGGATGCTGGGAACAAATTTGGTTTCTCTCCAAGTGCACTCTGCACATCCCCAGTTGTGTAACAGCCTGCGTGTCTGCAGCCATAAGGGAATCAGGGCCATATTTTCCCCTTTAATTTACAGGATTGTTTGCACACTGGGATGCCAGATGGCCTGAACTTTAAGTTAGGAGATAATGTAGTCAAATATCATCCTCCCATCTTGAGAGGAGGAGAGAAAATCCCTGTGAAAAGGCAGATTCTTGCGGAGTGATCACAAGCATCTCCACGGAGGTCTCACAGCCCCTGCAGGGGCAGAAGCCACAGCAGCACTTTCAAACATCCCTCCAGGGCCTCAGACTGTGCTGGAGAAGAGCAGCTGCAGCTGGAAGAGTCCACTGGATGCGGAATTATGGATTCTCAAAGGCTGATCCCAGTCAGTACCTCTGCCCTTGCATGTTCCTCTTGTCATGTGAGTTGTGGCCATGCTGGGCCTGGTGGTTGATGCTCCTGCAGGGGTGGAGCACTTGGAGCAAACGGGCATAAAGGGTTTTCCCTGTAGGGGTGAATTTCTCCCTTGTGGGTTCAAAAAGGGTGCACTGCTGTTCTGATAGTCCATCAAACTACTTTTAGACAACTCAGGAAGCAAAACCCAACACTTCTAGGGCAGATACACCTCTCCAGAAATGCTGGATTCCACCCCCTCAGGAGAAGCCCAGATAGGTAGGTCAGATATCAGTGACATCGTCATTGAGAGAGAAGAATCTTTTTCTCACTTTGCACTAGAAATAACAGCCTTTCACACACCTGAAATGCTCTTTTGTGTGGTTGGGTTTTAATGGGCTCCTGAAATCCCAGAGATAACCTGCCTGTCCATAGCCAGGGTACTGCCACTTCGCACAGAAGAGCTGCCTCCAGCCAGGGATTGGAGTCTGATGGACCTGGATGGTCCAGGCCAGACCTGGAGACCTCTGCAAGAGTGGAAAGGAATCTTGGACTGCTGACCTCAAATCATAGGATTATTCCCCTAAAACTTTTCATTTCTAGACAAACAGAAGTTTGTGCAAAACTTTTCATTGCCTTCACAGAATCCCAGAATAGGTCAGGCTGGAAGGGGACACAGTGGAGCATCTGGTCCCACCTCCTGCTCCAGCAGGGCCATCCCAGAGCACATGGCACAGGGTTGTGTCCAGAGGGCTCTGGAATATCCCCAGAGAGGAGACTCCAGCCCCTCTCTGGTCTCTGCTCAGGGCTGGGTCACTGCCCCACAAAGAAGTTCTTCCTCCTGTGCAGGTGGGACTTGCTGGGCATCAGTTCCTGCCCATCCCTCTTGTGCCATGGCTGGGTCCCCCTGAGCAGAGCCTGGTCCATGCTCTGCCCCCTCCCTGCTGGCACTGCCACACATGGGGAGGGCCCCTCTCAGTGTGTCCTCTGGAGGCTGAACAGCCACAGCTCCCTCAGCCTTTGCTGCTCCCAGAGATGCTCCAGTCCCTTCAGCATCTCCACAGCCTGCACTGGCCCCACTGCAGGAGCTCCCTGGCCCTGCTGTGCTGAGGGGCCAGAGCTGGACCCAGCCCTGCAGATGTGCCAAGGCTGGGCAGAGGGGCAGGAGCCCCTCCCTGACTTTCTGGCAGTACACGTGTCCCTGCAGTCCTTGGGTGGGGCCTGGCTCAGCGACTGTCCTTGCATAAGGGTCCCGGTCTCCAAACTCATCTTGTGTTTCTCTCCTCTGTCTCTGCAGTTGTGATTTGGGTTTCAGCAGCAATAGGTGCTCTTTATGGGGAAACAATTGGCACTAATGGATTAAAAACTTTCATTTGCTTGTAGACAAAATTATCAGAGGCTGATAATTGATGGAATGATATCACACAGCTTTTTTCCAATGCTCACATTAATTATATATCCCTTCTGCTTTCGTGTCTCCAGCACTGGTGTTTCCATTCACATTCATTTAACTGGATCGTGCATTTCATTAGAAAACAATAAATATGATCGTACAGAGCAAGAATCCAAGGCATAAAGAGTGGTCGAAGCTTCACAATGTGACATTAGGAAGGCAATCATCTTGTAGAGTGTGTTTTGGAGGAGTTTTTGCTTCTTTAGTTCAGTGAGAGGCAGGTCCAGAGTCTGTTGAGCTGCGGAATTCATGCTGTCAGTCCTGTGGGATGTGGAGCTGGGTGCTGCTGAGGGATCACAGTGACAGGGGAATCACCAGGGCTTTCACCTGAGCCTTCCAGCTCTTAGCGCAGAGCGAGTCAGTTTGGTCTTGGGAAGGCACACTGGAGCAGGGAGGATTCCTGCCAGACACATGGCTATTGAAACTGGGGTTGTGTGGGAGTTCTGAGACCACTGGGGTCTCTCATTTGAGTTCGTGGATAGTTATTTTCTGAAAACCATGTTTCAGTGTCTGAGCTGAGATTGCAGAGGGAGAAAATTCCTGCTGTTAATCAGAGAATCCCAGAATGATTTGGCTTTAAAGGGACCTTAAAGCTCATCTCCTTCTACTCCCTATCATGGGCAGGGACACCTTCCACTAGCCCAGGTGGCTCCAAGCCCCTCCAACCTGGCCTTGGACACTTCCAGGGATGGGGCAGCCACAGCTTCTCTGGGCAACCTGTGCCAGGGCCTGCCCACCCTCACAGGGAAGGATTTCTTCTCAGTATCCCACCTAACACTGCCCTCTGGCTATATGAATTAATTCCCCTTTTTTCTGTCACTCCAGGCCCTTGGAAACAGTCTCTCTCCATCTTTCTTGTAGCCCTTTAAGGTGCTGGAAGACCACAATTTGGTCACCGCCTCTTCTCCAGGCTGAACAATCCCAGCGCTCCGAGCCTTTCCTCTCAGCAGAGCTGCTCCAGCCCTCCGACCATATTGGTGGCCTTAATGACAAGCCTTGTCTTAGATCATTGCATTCAGAAATGTAACATGACCCAACAATGATGAGATACACCTTGCTCTCCCCATTTCTGAGCCAATTCAAGGCCCCCATTTTCACTGCAAGGATCAGAGTGAAAGGAAAGCACATTCTTGTCTCTGGCCCCTACATCTGCAGGCGCAGAGCTGTGTATGGCTCTGTGTTCTCAGAGATCCTCTGCGGCTGCTCCCTCTGTCTCCAGCCCCTGTGCCAGCAGGCCTGGATAGTCCTGATCCCAACCCTCTGTTTCACTGGGATCTGTGTCCTTTCTGCTGTGCTTATCCTGTGTTCTGTAGTCCTAAACACAGAGAGAGGCTTTGGGCATCTTTGTTCTTGTGATCTCCTGGACCGGGTGAGAAGAGAAGCTGTGCTGCAGCCAGGACAGGTCCTGTTCTCTTAAGAATGTTACATTTCTGGGGGCAGCTGACATCTCCTGGGAGCTGTGTCTTGCACCCTGCCAAGCTCTGAGGTGCCCTCCCCGGTCTGTGTGAGGAAACAAGGGGTACCATTTAGTTTTGCTGCCCTCCAGCTCCCAGAGGTGCAGGCAAATGCAGCTGCGTCCTGCAGGGAACCTCTGCTCTCCACGCTGCAGGAAGAAGCCAAAGGCTCTTGTGATGGTAGAGCAGAGGAGGCAGGTCCTGCTCTGAACTGCTGCAGGTCTAGCAGCTGCCACACACTCCATGGATTTGAGACTCCTGGACCCTTAGGAGGACTCTGATTCCTTCTGTTAGTCATGTACAACAAGACATAAGGGAGTCTTGAGGAACTCTGGAGCCTTCACATCCACCCAGCAGCCTAAAACCACAGGAAAGCTTTTATCTGATGTGCGAAGACTGTGCCCAAAACCCAGCGGACATCAGGGCTGGGGCAGAGCCACTGGAGGTGGAGGCTGCAGTGAGAAAACCAGGCTTGGTGTTTCTCTTTCAGGACTTGTTTGTCATTCCTGCACAACATTTTTAGCTACTCGATCCACTGAAGAAAGACAACAGAAAACACGAGGCTCTCACCATTGCAAATTTTCCTGCAACACCACCCTGCTTGTCCTTGTCCTTGTCCTGCTGGGTGACTACATCCACTTCCATTGCCCACGGAGGTCCCACCTCAGGAGGGAAATAACTCCAGCCCAGCAGAATTCAAACAGAACTTTGGTAAATTGGGTCATTTGTGCAAAAAGGACAAGTGTGTCCTTCTCCACAAGGCATATATATTAGATTTATGGATTCTCTGTGTTGTCACAGCTGTTTAGCAAACTGCACATCTCACTGGAAACATCCTGAAACCTTTCCATGCTCTCCTTAAGGACAGGGCTGGTGCCTGCAGGTGGTTTTAGGCCAGCAGAGCTCCTTCCCTCACAGGGACATGCAGCTTTTCCACCCACACACCCCATAGAGAGTGGAAGTGAAGGGAAGCACTGGAAATTCTCTGGACCCTCTGCTCCCTCTGCTTCTGCCTTGGGTGTCTGAGAGGTTTGCTACACCCACTGTGAATTTAGACTCAGTTCTTAGAAGGTAGTGTTTACAGCTTCTAACTCTGGCCTTGTCTTTTAGTTTGAATGTTTTTAAAAATAGGTAATTTCTAGATTTCCTGGTTAGGAAAAACTGAGCTATAATAGTGTTGAAAGTCTTCCTGGGTGACCGTGAAAAAGTCAGTTTGGGATAAAACCAAGAATAGAGAGTGCTTTTAGGTTACTGCCCAAGGGACTTTGAAAGAATATTTTACAGTCAGAGGGTGCTAAAAAATAAGCCCTAAGTAGAGCCTGAGCCTCATCACCAGCCATACAAGTACAGAAAGGACAGAAACACTCTCTAAGCTACAGGGCTGGCTTAGTAGAGCCTGCAAAGGGCAGCAGGACGAGGACTGACTGTCAGACACAGGTTTGGCCTCTCACAGTCCCTGCTGTTCCCAGGGGTAAGAAATCCAGCTATGCCATTTTACTGGAATGCAAAGGAAAACTATTGACAGAAAAGCCTTGTCTTGCTGATGGGATTTTTGGTTTTATTTTCTTTACACCAAAACAACCAAACCAAGAAAATGTTAGAAAACAAACCACATAAATCTGAAGGTGTCAAAGGAAAATGCTCCTGTTCCTGTGAACTGAAAAAAACCCACACACAATTTTCTGAATCACATACAGAATAAACTTAATTAATTCCCAGTGAGGATGGAATTAGTCAGCATGAACTTACCTTGTTGGCAAAGAATTTCATCCCTTTTTCCTGCTCACCTCAGGTGTACCCCAGCCCTGGACGTGCCCAAGGCAGGACTGGCCATGGCACTCAGTGCTCTGGGCTGGGGACAAGGTGGGCATCAGGCACAGGGTGGGTTCCAAGGACTGTGAGGGCTTTTCCAACCTCAAGGATCCTGAGTTTGTCTTCTATAACTATGAAGAGCATCTTGCCTTTTCTCAGCCACACCCCAAGTGCTACCCCTGCAGTCCCAGGCTGTGTTTAACAGGTTTGCTCCTCTCTGGATATTGATCTTCACTCTCCCTGGCAGCTCTTTAACTTGGGAGTCATTGTGAACACACATAGCCCAAGAACAAAGGATCTTTTTGATGTGCCCAGGAAAAAAAAAGAAGGAATTTAATGTTTCCAGGCAAACATTCCATCTCACAGCAGCATTTTGCTGCTCTTCTGTCTTGGGAGCCAAACAGATGGCCCTCTGTGTGCTGGGATCGAGGGTTCCCCTGACAATTATCCCTGACATACAAGACAGGGCAAGCTCTACTTTGCTCTCCCCTGGCAGCAAGAAACATCTGTGGTCCTGGGAGCTCTGGGACAGGGCAGAGAAACTGCAAGGTAAAGGGCATCATTAGTGAGGGGAAGGGAAAGACTGTTAATTGGAATTGAAAAGAATCCTTTGAGTCAACCTGAAGTACGGGAAGCATAAACTCTGCAATGTCAGGTAAAACTGTGGAGATTCCGCTAAAAAGGCAGAAGATGAGTTAAAAGACAGTGGTTGGAAGAACTCTAAAGGTGGGCATTAATTGAGACTCAAAACGACCAGTTTGATAAAAATGGCAGAAAAATGCCCTGGATGGGTCTGCAGGGGAAAGGGATCAGCTGGGAGGGTGACAGAAGCTGTGCAGGGAGGGGAATGCATGGAAAACTCAGTGTCTTACCCTGGACTTTTTCTATTGAATCTTTGGAGAAGTATCAGGGTGTGCCCCTGCCAAGGGTGTGCAAAAGAGGACTGGGAGAAAGAGAATCCAAGGGCCCTGAATCCCTCACAAAGACAGACAGTCCTTGATGTTATGGAGATATGTGCCTGAACCTCCTCCTGCATCTTGCCTGGAACAAACAGAGGCGTGAGACGGACTTGAGGGAGCTCTGTGTGTGCCCCATGAAACAAAGCCAAAACTTCCTGGAGAAAGGAGCAATTCCCAATGCTCAGGGATGGTAGGGCAGAGATTTCTGTCAAGAAGACACCATTTCCCTGTGCTGAGAAACCCTTGGGCATGAGTTTTCTCCCAGGACTGGCATGCTGCTACACAGTGCACTGTCTGTATATCCCACATGGAACAGTCTGAAGCTGAATAGTTGCACAAATTGCAGATCCTCATGTTATTTTTTTCCTATCTAGCACAAGGTGCTGGTGTCTTGCAGATGCAACAGGGCCCTGAGACAGGATTGGCAGGAGCAGGATTTCCCAGGGCAAAGGACCCATCCTGGAAGCAGTTTCTGTGTCGAAAAGAGGCAGCAGGTGGATTGGCTCTGTGGATAATACAGAGTTGCTCACAGGTTCGGCATGTGGTGGGCTGAGAGGACCGTGAAATATCCATCTATAGACATGCTGTCCCCAGAGCGCTCACCAAGAGGAGAGGGAGCATCCCAAAGGCTGTGGAAGAAAAGGATGTTCTGGCCAGTTTGTGTTCACTCTCTCACATTTCAGCCACATCACTTTGGGACTGAAAAAATTAATTGCAGCCTGTCGTCCTGTGGCTGGGATGAGGGTTCACAATAGAATGACCTGCCCCAATAGCATATAGAATTGCATTTTTTGGACATCAGCTATTGGGAAAGAATCCTTCCCTGGTAGGGCGGATAGGCCCTGGAGCAGATTGGGCAGAAAAGCTGTGGCTGCCCCATCCCTGAAGTGTCCAAGGCCAGGTTGGACAAGGCATAGAGCAACCTGGGCTTGTGGAATGTGTCCCTGCCCATGGCAGGGGGTGGAATGAGATGATATTTAAATCCCTTCCCACCCAAATTATTCTGGGATTCTGTGACATCATCCCGGGTAGGCAGAAGTTCAGTTGCCCAAAGGTGTGGGCCAGGAAAAGTCCCTCTTCTCCTTTCATGATTGATTATGGATTTTCACTTTGGAGCTGGTTCAAGGACAAAGCAGGAGAAATGAAGGAATAAAATGAAATTATTGCCTCTTCCTGCTATCGCTTATCCCAGCTTTAAGGCATCAAAAAGTTCTCCAAAACTCATGAAATTTTAAAGGATTTCTGGTCTACTGTGTAAATGTGCTGAACTAGCGCATATTTTCTCCTCTCTTCACCCATCGGGACTGGAAACTTTTATTTGTTGTTAAAGCTGGGTTGCTCAGGGAGCAGATAGTGCGAGAAGATGGAATATTGAAAAGCAAGAGGAAAAAAGCTGCATTTCGCTGGGATTAATCAATGGATTCAATCCCATTAATATTACTTGTTGAGATCCTGAGTTTTCTGACTGCAATATGCAGTTCCACACGCCTTGTACCTGGCAATGCCAACCTCCAATTACTTAAAAGCAGAGAAAACCTTTAACTGGGAAGTCTAAGGACTGGCCATTCTGCTGCTCTTTATTGAAACTTATCTTTCATCACTCATAGGAGACACGAAAAATCAATTCCAGAAGACATATTTTTTAAAGCAGCATATAATTGCTTGCTAATGGGGCCTTATACCAGAAGTGCCTCCTTCAATTAAAAAGCCCCAGGATTGCAAGCTATGAACATGATGGTTATGATTTTTTGGCTAAATCAATAAAAAATAAACAAACAGCAGCAGATTGGTCCCATAGGGATGCCAAGTACATTTTCAGGATGAATTTTATAGGCCATATAGAAACAGGGTTTATATTATGGCATCTTAAATAGAGCAGATCTTCCTTTGCTGCTCTATTGATGTACATTGATGGTTCCTGTTGCTGTTCCAGGCTGGAATCTCTGCTCATATTCCAGCTGCAGACTCCCTCTCCACAGCTCATTGCTAGCAATTTTGCCTGCTTTAAGGGGTCATGAGACAGGAAAAGGAAGTTAGGAGGGAAATTTAGATGGGAAACACTGATATTTTGTTGGTTTTTTCCATTTCTGAAAATAGAAGAAAAGAGACACTTAAAAATATCCACTGTAAGTGGTAACAGAAATATGGGACAGATCTTGCAACTTTTCCATTTTGTTTTCAATTTTTACATGTGTGATCTGGATTTGTCCAATTTGTCATGGAATCATAACAGAATCGTTTGGGTTCGAAACCCATCTGGTTCCAGCAAGAGACACCTTCCTCTAGCCCAGGCTGCATGTCTTAAGTAGTTATTTCTTCAAGACATTGTCATTTATCACCTATGCGGAATGATGAGAGAGGAATTTGGAAATCACTGAGTATTATCACTAATATCTTACAAGTTAACAGGTGTACATGGAATGCTTTATTCATAGATCCTTACAAAACTCTGCTACATTTTGCTATATATTTGAAATTAAATAAATTACCACTTCCTAAAAAGAAACTATTTCTAGTTTTTACCCACCGACCAGGTACCTCAGAGAGCTGAGACTCTCTTTTAGCCTGTCTAGGGAATTCAGGCAGTTGGAATGTTTGTCTAGTATAAATATTTTAAGAGCAGGCACAAGATAAGGTTACTCACAGAGTGCAGAGGAGAGGAAATTGGGAGAGGGATCTCCAGATGGGGATATCCAGGATCAGCAAAGCAATTTCCACCTGCTGCTCCCCACTTAGAGGTCACACTGGAATTTTTTTCCTAGGAAACAAACAGGTCTCCTAGGACAGGCATGGAATCATAGGATCATTTGGTCTGGAAAAGCCGTGCCAGCCCATGGAGCCCACCCTGTGCCCAATACCCACCTTGTCCCCCTGCCCAGAGCACTGAGTGCCATGACCAGTTGGCCAGTCCTGCACTGGGGAGCCTGATTAGTACCTGAGCACCCTCTGCAGGAAGGACCTGTTGCTAAGATCCATGCTAAGCCTGCCCTCATGCAAGTCCAGCCATTCTCTGGATACTGTCCCCCATCCCCACAGAGCAGAGATCAGTGCCTGCTCCTTCACTCTGACAGAGATTTCCCTGCAGGCCAGCTGTGCTGCTCTGGGTATTCTTGGGCACACAAAGTAGAAGGAACAAAGAGCAAGATAGTCCAGACAAAGTCCAGGGCCAGGGCAAGCCGAGCAGTGCAGGTGGGAGCAGTGACAAGGCATCTCTTGCAAAATTCAGTGCCCAGAGTTGCCCCTGGATGTCTTTGCTCCCTTTAGCTGTGCTATAGCAGGACTCTCCGAGCTTCCATCGCTTTTTGGAGGTCTCTTCCCTTGGCACACCTGAGGCTCAGCTGCTGCTAGGCTGTGGCGGGGATTTTCTCTGGCTGATAGCTCTTCCCTGCAGGGAGCAGCCTGGCCATGCCTGGGATTGCTTTCCTGTGCCAACTGCTCTTCCGTCGCTCCAGACAGACCCGTGTGCCAACAGGCTCCTTCAGTCTGTCAGCATCGAGGGAGCCCGGGAACAGCCATGGACCACAGGGAGCTGCACCTCTGGGAACTGGGAATGCTCGGTACTCTTTCCCAATCTCTCTTGTACCGACTTCCTGCTTTCCCATGGAAAATCCATGCTCCTGAGGTAGGACAGAAGCAAGAGCTGGAAGATGGAAGACATGGTGGAAGGGTGGTTGGTACCACCTGGGGCTCCTTTTGTATTTTGGAGAGGTGACAACACTTCAACAAGCATCTGGAGGGCAAAAGCATCTCCAAAGGGCCTTTTCCTAAACCTGAGGTTGTCACTGATGGGGAGAGTTGCCATTGGCTGTGTCCCTCCTGCAGGGAGGGGTGATTTCCCCGCCACTATTTTTGATTAACCTGAATTATTTGCTTTTGTAAACTAGTAGGTTCTGAAGATCTCTCCAGGACTGCAAGTGATTTTGGCAATTATCTCCCAGAGATAATTACAGATTTTAAAGGAGGATGCTCTGATAGGGATACGGGAAAATACAAGGTGACTTAGTGCAGTAATCCAGCATGAAGATTAGGGAGGAAGACATCAAAAGGATCTCAGTTTATTGATGCAATTTCTATTTATAGGATTTGTGGTGATAGCAAAGGAAAAGTGTCCTGGACAATAGCCAATTCCCTTCAGAGACCTGAAAACAGAAGTTGTATTTCTCATCCTGGGTGGACAATTCCTTCTGGGCCACCCTTTGGTCCAGCCCTGCCAGAGAAGGAGGTGAGAGCTCTGCTGCGGGACAGCAGTGCCCATACCCAGCAGATCTGGCAGTCTGGGCTCTGCCATGGTCCTTTTTCCAACACTGGAGAAGGGACTCCTGGTGCAATGCTCCTGTCAACCCTGTGGAGAGGATGCAAAGGTTGGGTGCCCTCCCTCATGGGTGGGTGTTACTCTGAGACATGCTCTCTACGAGGAGAATAAGAAAGATGGAAGAAGAGGGGATGATGATTCACCTTTCTCTGAAACCTTGGCAAAATCTGGCAGAATTGCAGAATCATAGAATGGCTTGAGTTGGAGGTGACTAAAAAGCAAATCTCATTCCAACCCCCAGCAACCAGCAGGGATCCCTTCCACTAGTCCACGTTTCTCCAAGCCCCGTCCAACCTGGCCTTGGACACTTCCAGGAAGAGGGCAGCCACAGCTTCTCTGGGCACCCTGTCCCAGGGTGACCCCAAATCTTTTTCGAAAGAGCTCCATGTGGTGCAGATGGTCAGACATTGAAGTTCCTCATTCCTCAGATTATTCAACTCAAACTTCTTGTTTTCATGATTTTGAAGGCATTTTTAGAAAGACCACTTTCTTGAAAACACAGTGTTGGAAGGAAAATTTTATATCCATTTTAATTTGGGAGAATTATCTGTTTCTAATTGGTCAAAATATCTTAGCCAGGGCTATGTATTACAGGGAAAACAGGTTGAAAGATACTTTTTTATTTCTTGAAGAAATTGAAATTTACTCTAGGAAAATCAGAGAGAAAAAAACATGAAACCTGAAATCCAAACAATTTTCAATTGTTTTTTCGATGTCTGAAATTTTTTCTGGTTGAAATTTAGATTTCCCATCCACATAAAGCTCTTTGGGCAAATGCATGACTAACTAACTCTGTGCTAACTCTGTGCTAACTCTGTGCTACTTTTCCATGACTCCATATATCGGTTCCATCTCAACTTTGCCATCTGTAAGTTTCATAAGAGCCTCTATGCACAACCTTAACCCCCTCACTCCAAGCAATGGTTGTTCTGGGGATGCAGGCTCCAAAGCAGGAATGAGTCATGTTGTTTGATCTGATGGTTTTAAGTATTCCAGGGGAACAGAAATGCAGTTATTGGTAAGAATTTATCTATCCTAGACTAAAAGAAAAAATGACAGCTTCATTCATTGGGGCTAATTTTGGGTTAAGGGTGTATCCAAAATGCAAGGCCTCTTCTCTGCGCCCTGGTGGAGTGTGACACTTCATGAGGCTCATAGCCAGAGCTCCAATAAGCTGAGGTGTTTCCTGGCACAGAAATAAAGAAAACTTCTGTGTGTAGGAGAGGCAAAAGCATTCCTGCCCTGTGCCGCCCTCATTTAGACTGGCCAAACTGGAGGCATTTTGCACGGAGGGACCTGCTCACTTTGGTCTCTCTGGGTGAAAGATCGACCTCTCCATGATCTGGGCTTTGGGAGCAGTGACCACAAGGACAAGAATCTGCCCAGAGATCTCCTGGATTGGCTGATGTTCTCTATGTGTAACAATGGAATGGCTGGAGTTGTGTCAGGGCAGGCTTAGGTTGGATCTCACCAAAAGGTTCTTCCTCCAGAGGGTGGTGGGCACTGACCAGGCTCCCCAGGGCGGTGGGCACAGCCCCAAGGCTGCCAGAGCTCCAGGAGGGTTTGGATGATGCTCTGGGGCACAGGGGGTGACCCTTGGGAATGGGCCTATGCAGGGCTGAGGGGTGGTCTGGATGGTCCTAATGGATCTTTTTTTCCAACTCAGCACATTCTGGGACTATGTCAAGGATCCTCCGGATCCCTACACAGTAGGCTGTGCATCAGCAGGAGCTGTGTGAGTGAAGCCAAGAGAATGCAGAACTCGCAGGAATCACAGAATTAATTAGGTTGGAAAAGACCTCTGATATCATCAAGTCCAACCTATGGACCTCTCCTGGTCCACAGTGGTGGCAGGTTTGTCTGCTGTGTGCAGGTCCCACCTCTCTGGGACAGAAATGGTGGAGTAAGAGAGGAAATGTAGATTGTGGTTGAAACATGTGAAACAATAGACTTTAATTTAAAAGTCCTTTTAGAACTCCCTTTTATTCAGAAAAATTTAAATTGGAAAAAAAAGTTATGCTGCTTGAGGATGGGCCTATGCAGGCCCAGGTGTTGGACTTGATGGTCCTTTTAGGTCCCTTCAGTGTTGCATATTCTGGAATTCTGTGAAAATGTTTGAAGAAGACAAAAAGTCTTCCTTTTTCAACGTCCTGCCTTCCTTCTTGCTTACACCCTGTTTTTCAAGGGCCCAAGGAGCGAGTCCCAGCAGGATGTGGCCTCCTGCACGTTGCTGAGATAGATCAGGAGCAGAGTACCTATGACCAAAACATATATGATGATTTTGACCATTTAACACTCAGATTTAACCCTATCACCTGGTCACTTGCCCTTCTCTTCAGTTCCCTCTCTTTTTCTGGATCAAAAGAAGTACAAGAAATACTTGTACTTGAACAGCAGGAGGTCCTGCTCTTCCAGTTCTCCTGTCTGACTGTGCACATACAGTTTCCTTCAAGGATTTTTCAAGAACCACAAGCCTATTCCTTGTTTTGAAGAAGAATTCTTGAAAATACTGTTTTTATCTCCCTGAAGCAAAGCAGACTCCAAACTCAGATATATGTGAACTTAGAATTAAAGGCAAGAAAGTAAAATAGATCACAAAACTTCCACATCAAATACAAAAGTCTGGAGAAAGGGAGGGTTCTCACCCTTCAACAACCTGAAAAGAGTTTGTGGTGAGTTGGGAATTGGGCTTTTCTCCCAGGAGAGGACAAAGGGAAATGGCTTCAAGTAAAATCAGGAGAGGTTCAGGTGCGATATTGGGAAAATTTCCTCACCTTAATGATGCTGTGATTGGGTGAGACAGGGAACTTGCAAAGCATGGAACTCTGTTGTCTGTGCTGCACTGTGAAGCCTCCGGCAGAGTTGAGCTCTCACAGATCTGTGAAGAAGGTCTTGCTTGGTTTCAGCCCTGAAGTTTTCTGCTTCTGAAGAACCCAGGATGGTTGACCCCTCAATCATCTTATAAAGGCGCAACTATTGAGAATCGCTGAGGTAAACACCAGGATTTATTGACAATGGTATAGCAGTTACCCAGGTTTACAGAACTAGAAGGAATGGCAAATCATGTTTCATAATACAGGCTGTCAATAGAGACTGTTTTCACTTCTACCGGCCGGAAGGGCTGGCATTTCATGCAGAGAGAGCTCATTCCCACTCCTGGAGTGGCACATTTCCAAGGGGAGCTCCTCTGGCCACAGCTGAGCCCATTTCCCCTCACTGATTCCTCACAACCCTTGCAGATGGTGAATTTTTATTAGGATAACCAAGAAAAAAGCTTCCCAGAAAATGATTTCTTGGACAATACCCATGCAGCCACCTAATACAAGGTAAGAGAGAATGGAAAAGGCTGAGGACGGAAAGGTCATCCACACTCCAACTCCTGCAGGTCTGCACACGGGAATCAAAAGGGCAACTTGGGAAGCCTGAGAGCTATCCCTTAGTCCAGCAGCACACATTCTGTGATATTCCTGTGCTTTTCTTGTGTGCAGTATATCCATTCCTAGCCTTATTTACATCCTACCTTATGTAAGCTCCACCTGATCCTCTACCTGAGACAGATGGAACACATTTCTGGCTCACACCCTGTTACTTCTCCGAGCCAAGTCCCAAGAACTAAGGCAGCTCCAAGAAAATATTTGCCCCAGGCACTTCATTTGATAATGATCTACCATGAGGCTCTTCATCTCTTCCTGGCCCTTGTTTGGACAGCAACACCATTCCTGTTTGAATCAGGTATAGTGACTTCAGTTATTGCCTTTCCTGGAGCATTCTGAGGACAAAATGAGAAGATGCTCCTGCTTGCCATGACTTCTTCCAGGCAGTCCTGACTCTGACTTTACCTCCATTAGAGGGGAACATGACTTAGGCCACATTCTAGCCCGCCCTGCATCCCTCATCCACTGAGGTGCATTTCTGGATCCAAAGGAGTCACTTGAGAATTTGTTTTTCTCTGGCAATCTTCCCTTTCTGTGAAGAGGACCTGAACTGAAGTGTGAAGACATGTAATAAACAAGCTTTTTTATTTTGCACAGCAGTTTTCTCCTGAACAGAACTATGTGAGATTCATTGTGGTGGAAAGTTTCACAATGCCATATACTTCCTTTCCACCCAGCTCTTGCTGATGGACCTGTCCCTTTGAAAACCCTTCCAGCGTCCTACCTTCACCTACTATTAGAGACTGCCAATCTCTGTGCACTACAGGTGGCAGAAATCCTGCACAGAGACATTCAGGGCGATGCTTTGGCAGCTCTGGCGCTGCTGAACAGTTAAAATAGAGGACACTTAACATGCCTTCCTGAGGCACGTCCACCATAGTCCTGATTAGCACGCGTCCACCCTCATCTCATGAGAAAAACCTCTCCTGGATTAATGCAAATTCCGGGGGGGGACAGTGACTATCCAACCATCTCCAAAAACAGGGAAAAACTGACATTTCAGTCTGAAAATTAAGTAACAAATCCTGTTAATTAAAATTAGGCTTGGAGAATTCGAACAGAGATCATAGTCAGATAGAGTAGGTAGAACTGAATGAATATTCAACACCTCCTATTCCTGAGATACCAATCTTCCTAAGCTGGGCAATATTCTGGCTGCCTGCTGTACAGGGTATATGTCTGAGTTGCAAGTATATGATAGGACTCGCATAGTCTCATTATTTCTAAAGTATTTCTTGGCAGATACAGTGCTTTGTTGTAGCAAAATAGATAACAGAATTTCTTGGTGATTACTTTGCAGACTGTTTTGCATTTGGGTTTTTTCTTTGTCCACATTCTTATGTTCCTGCTCAGGTGTCTTAGACAATAATTTTGGAAACGACAGGGCTTTTCACAAAATTAATTAGTCATAATCTGGGGAGATGGTGTGCCAACATGAAGTCTGTCTCTTAAGAGTAGGATTCACTCAGGAAAGTGTTGGGCTGTATTTCTGCTTCTGCTTAAATACAAGGCTGAAAAAGAAGGCCAAATAGAAGAAATCGTCAAATCCTCACAGGCATTAATTCAAAGGGCTTCCAGACACAGCGTCCAAACCCACCAGCTGTGACCCCAGCACATGTGGGGCTCCAGGCAGCCTCAGCTCAATGGCTTTGCTGCCCATTGCTGTTGATAATGCTGTTCCATTAACATTGAGATTGTATTTATGTACATTTTCTCACCTTTCTCCCATGAACTGTTATCAGTGCTCCCCACACTTGGTCATAATCTGATAGCAAATCCGATGACATAATGTCTATGACAGATCCTGGAGGAAGGGCAGGGCACACCGCCTCTACTGATATTTTTCACCGGCCAATATTAATAAATGTTTAGAAAACAGGAATTCTGTGTCATAGCAGAGCATGCACTACCTACCCTGGTGTCTCTTCAAACAGGTTTTTCTTTGTCCCATTTTCAACACGGAAGTCTGAGGTCCAGTTTTCCATTTAGGTTATTCAGCTCACAGACAGTAATAAAATATGCAGAGCTCCCTTGCTCTGGTCTGGTATTTTTGGGGTGTTCACATTGTGCCTGGAGCTGCCACGACCTATAGCTTTAAATTCCCTTCAAGGACCTCATAGGAGATGTCCTTGAAGTGAGAGGATTTAAGTAAAATAGGTTTAGGTAGTTCAGTGGGTAAAATAAATAAATCTGAGTTGGTAAAACACAGGCCAGTGCACTCCCAATTCCCAGGGACCCTGTAAGTGAGACATAGACTGAGCAGCGGAGCTTCTTTGACCTGGGCATCCCTCAAAGGAGGGAAATGTCACATCTCAATCTACTTTCTACAAAACCTTCAACTTGACCCCTCCTTGGTGCCAGCTGACGACCACTGAGGACAGTTCAATATGACTTATTACAGAAGAATCAAATTGTCAGATAACTCTCTCTGTAAAATTTTCTTTTGCTTAATTGCCACCATAGCAGATCTAAAACATGGAATTAATGCAATTATGCAGTGCTGAATTTACATGTCCAGCCATCATAGAAGCTAGTTAATTCCAGTGCAGCCACAATGGCACCATCAGTACAGGGTCAGTCTCTTTTTCACTCTAACTCCTCTTCAAAGACCTGGGTCAGGTTTCTGTAACTGTATTTATATAACTATATTTCACTATAATTTCTGGGCAAAGTACCTGGCTCTTGATGGTTGACCTCAGCCTGCTCTTGGCTTTGAAAATCTGCCTACGCAGGTGTTTTGACAAGCTCGTTATGCCAGTGTAATTAGCATTCTGGGGGTGGTGCAAGGTCCCTCTCACACAGAGAGGTTCTGATATCCTCCTCACTGAATTAATCCTTTTGTTCTCAGGCTTGAACTTGCTCATTTTGTGGAATGACCCCAAATCTCTTCAGGGTATTTCAGTAAACACACAATCCTTGAAAAATTGCCATTGCCGTGGTGAGAAAGCCTTGAATGCTGTGGCTGTTTAACCATCCCCTGGACCTAACAGCTGCAAGTCCCTCTCCTGGCTGTAATGGCAAAGCTTTTGGAAGCTGGTTAAGACCAAAGAAATTTGATGGCATAAATGGTAATATTTCTGGAATTCAAAGACAGAATGAAAGGAACTTAACACTGCAAATGCAGGGAATTGTAAATTGAGAACCTTGAATGGACCCATCTCGAGCTTGTCGACCTCTGTCTCCAAACAGGCCGACAAGGACTGTTTTCAATGTGACACAGTTGGAGTTCAGTGCTAAGGCTGGCCTGGATTCCTGATTTCTGGGGTCCCAGGGGCCTTGCAGAGTGTGGCTTTTTTCCTGCCAAGCCTGAACTGTGCATTGACACTCTGGATATTCCTGTGGAAAAGG
Source organism: Campylorhamphus procurvoides (assembly GCA_013396655.1). NCBI lineage: Eukaryota > Metazoa > Chordata > Aves > Passeriformes > Dendrocolaptidae > Campylorhamphus > Campylorhamphus procurvoides. The sequence goes on along the minus strand of WBMV01001055.1, from coordinate 210,876 downwards.
TGACCCAGTGGCAAAGAACACTTGGGACTGAGTTGTTCCTTGACATGGTGACTCTCTTCTCAAGTCTCCTAAACTAGCTTTTGTATCAGATGAAAGCAATGCTTTCAGCCCCTGATTAGAGGTAGGGCTGGAAGCAGCCCAGGCTGGAGAGCTCAGTGTTTTGTGTGAGTAGAGGGACACACAAAAACACCACCCATGGCCTCCTGAGAGGGCTCTGCCTCCTCCTTCCACGCAAGGGGCCTCTGCCCAGGCTGGACATCAGAACATGGATGTGCAGGAAGGGTGTGAAAGTCCTGTGAGCAACAAGCTGAAGGTGAGATAACACTCTGCCCTTGCAGCACAAGAAGCCAAGGCACTCCTGGGAACATTGGGCAGACAAGTGCCCAGGTGTTGAGGGAAGGAATTCTCCAGCAAACATACAGGGATACACTGGGGATAGTGCAGAATAAGGTAATGAAGATGACTGTGGGATAGGCGTATTCATGGAATGGGAAGGGGAAGGATGGTCTGGGAGTGTTCAGACTGGAGGAGCTTCAGGGATATTTTCTTGATGCGATCCTGCCCAATGGGAAGGTGTAAACACACAGCTAGTCCCTTCTCCTAAACAGGCACTGAGCAGGCTCCCCAGAGCAATGGGCACAGCCCCAAGGCTGGCAGACCTCCAGGAGGGTTTGGATGATGTTCTGGGGCACAGGGGGCGACTCTTGGGGATGGGCCTGTGCAGGTCTGGAGGTTGTACTCAATGATCCCTGTGGGTCCTTCTAGTTCAGCTCATTCTGTAATTCTGTTATTCTCTCTGGTATCCAATGACAGGACAAAGGAAATGGGAACAAATTGGAAATGCCATTTCAAAAACTATGAAAAACTTCCTTTACTGTGAGTGTGTTCAGACTCTGCAATGGATCACCCAAGGAAGTCGTCTAATGTCCTTCCCTGGAGATGCTGAAAAGGCAGCTTTCCATGGTCTTGGACAGCCTGCTCCAGCTGATCCTGCTCTGGGAAGGGAGTTGGAACTGGAAGGTCTCAAGAGGTACCTCCAGACTCAGCAATTCTGTAATTTAATATTTAGTTTGCTATTTTGTGGGGCAATAGAACATTGAAGAGTCTTGTTTAAGATAAAGCTCAGTGTTTCCGATAGGAAAAACCTAACTCATCCTGGACCAATGGAAAGCAGCTTCCTATTGAATCGTCAGTGCTGGGCTTCAGGTGTCTTTTGAAAGAGTCTGGACCCAATAGCATGGTCTACTTATGTTCTGCATCCACTTCAGACCACAGCAGATGGCAACAGTATAATTTCTCTAAGACGCGAACACAAGAAATTGACCCCAATCTCTCTTAACTTGGCATTTCCAGGATATTAGAGAATAGTCATGGAGCCTAGCAGGAGATTGCAAGCAAAAACCCCTGTATACATATTTCCAGAAGTAGCACCAATGATTTACCTGAGAAGTGACTTCCTTTGGGTATTTTAAACACTACTTGGTAGCCAAAAGAGCATGAGGCAAAGCCAGGTGATTTACTTGTACTTAGTTAAAGTACCACTAAACAAGAAATTTTTGAAACCCCAGTGCTGTGCTTAAAAGATGAGCCTGATTTACAGTAGGTTCAGCTATAAAATGATCAAAAGAATGATGCTGAGTGTTCAAACACTGGTATGAGCTGAAGAAAGGCTGTGAGGATTTCTGTAATGAACTAGTATATCAACAACCAGTTTGCCTCTTCAGAAGTATAAAGGAAGTTCAGTCCCTTGTCCTTGCAGAACCAGACTTTCTGTGCACATTCCTGAGACAGTCAGACCAGACTCTGTCCCTCACTGAACGGGCCCAGAAATGCTCCTTAGGAAGATCAGAAACAAGAGGTAGAAAATGGAAGACGTGGTGGAAAGGGTGGTTGGTACCAACTGGGGCTCCTTTTGCATTTAGGAAAGGTGACCACACTTCAAAAAGCAGCTGGGGGGCTAACGCATGTCAAAATATCTCTTAGGCTTCCAGCCTGAGCAGCAGCTTTCTTACTGGGATCGAGTGCTGTGCGTAGACCTCCAGGAAGATCCATGTTCCCACAGAAGATGAGCTCACTCACCTCAGGGCTCAAGGAAAATTCCCTACTCCAGTAACCAATCTCGTCTTCCCTCAGACCTCTGACCAGAAATTCCATGTGGGTACCAAGAATTGTTTCCCAGTTAGGAACGTGCTGATGCTGGTGCATTTCCAGCACTTGAAAGCTTTTTCTGGGCAGGCCCTTGTCCCTTCTGAGCTCCCACACTGCTCTTGGTACCATCAGGGGGAGGTTTTCTCCCACGTGCTGGGCCAGATCCAGCCGTCCCCTTTCTGAGCTCTGCCTCAGCACACAAGCCCTGGCCAGAAGGAGCTTTGCACCTCTGCAAAGTGCCATGAGTGAAAGTGGTCCTTTGGCAGAGCTCAAAGAGAGACAGAGGGTGGTGTGTCTAACCCTGATGGATAAGGACTTCCACTTAGTTTGGTTGCCATGGTCTTGTTGCTAATTATCTCTGTACAAAGATTCAGTGGGGGTGCAACACATGAGTCAACAGACAGGCTAGGAGGGTTGGGGTTGTTCAACCTGACGGAGAGAAAATTGTGTGCAGACCTCAAAACGCCTGCCACTGTGTGAAGAGGTTACAGAGAAGCATGAGAGGGGTTGTTCAACAGGAAGTGGAGTGACACAACAAGCGAATAGGCTTTCACCAAAGGAGGTGAAATTTAAATTCCATATTTGGAAGAAATTTTTGACTGTGTGGGTGAGCAGGCCCTGACACAGGGTGCTCAGGGAAGCTGTGGCTGCCCCAGCCTTTGACGTGTCCAAGGCGAGGTTGGATAGTGCTCGGAGCATCCTGGGCTAGTGGAGGGTGTCCCTGCTCATGGCAGAGGGCGTCACTGGATGAACTTTGTAATCCCTTTCAACCCCAAATTATTCTGGGATTTTATGACTTGCCCATTTTAGGGGAAGGCTATTATGCATCTGCACAAATGCAAATAAACTCCCTTTTCTTTTTCACAGGGATGACTTTTTCAAATCAAATTTTCCTAAAGAAAATTTTAATTCTGGTCCAATCAAATAGTAGAGCTGTTTGAATGGGATAACAGTATCTGGGATGTAGGGATCACTTTTTTGTCTCTGGTCGAGGGAGAAAAAACTTAAAAATTACCAAAATTTAAAAAAAATTAAGAAAAAACCCACTGGAAATGTCAAAAATGTCCACCGACTATCTGAGCATTGCTTGAAGTTGATCAATCTTGCCAGAAAGAGCTTCTCGAACTCATTGACACCACGAGATCTTTGCATGAAAACAAATTCCTCAGAAGCACAGTTCAGGGAACTCTCACCTCAATTCCGCCAACAAGACTCCAAGAAAAAGGGACAGCCAAGGAGCCAGTCTAGCCTCAGAGAAACACAGAATGGTTTGATTGGAAGGGAGCTCAAAGCTCATCTTCCAACACAAAAATACTGCTAAAGCACCGGCTAGGAGAGACTGGGATAACCTCTGAGAATATCACATGGTAATACAGGCCCTGCAGTGACAGCACCTGAACTATGGGACAGCGTGTGTTAGGTGTGATGTCACAGCTCACCTTTGTGGACAACAGATCTTGGTAACGCTAATTTGGAATCCCAGAATGGCTTGGGTTTGGAAGGATCAGTAAACTTCATCTTGTTCTACGCCCTGCCATTGGCAGGGACACTTTCCACTACCCGATGTTGCTTCAAGCCCCGTCTAACCTGGCCTTGGACACTTCCAGGATGAAGAAGACACAGCTTCTCTGGGAAAAACAGACTGTGTGCTCAGAGAGCCCAGGTAATGGCCCCAAAACAGGAGAGATATCCTACTTTGCTCTGAATAGACACTGCAGGGATAATTTCAGCAAATTAAATCCATCCTTGTTGTGAAAATTAAGTCATCTGCATGTCCTCCATTAAACCCATTTCATATGTACAAGACTGTTAAGGCTCACCAAGTCTACTTTATTGAGGCTCCCTTGGGAACCACCTCTGTTGTTTGGTGAGGTGCAGCGAGTTCCAGGCTCTTGATACTGAGCAGGCTTCAGCATTGAACATGTTCTCTGTCACGTGATCAGAGGCAGATCTCAGCAAGATTTTGTCAAAGTTTGGGTGCCCAGCCTAAGATCCTTGTGCAGGGAATAATTCCCGGAATCAGAGGCACTACAGGTAGCCATTCATCCCAAGAAGCTCTTCCCATGTTCACACCTACTCTCACAGGGAATTTGATAACTCACAATTTTTAAGCCAGTGTTGTTATTTCAAGGCTGCATTTCCTGTAATTTAAATGTCAGACAATAATTTTCACGTAGTTTGTTTCTTCAAGAATCCTGTTCTTCCCCACGTCTTCAGGGATCAGAGGCATGTTACACAAGGAATAGAAAAAGCTAAGGACTACCAGATGCTCTTACCAAACATGCAAAGTGAAAATAAACAGGGAGTGAAACAAGGAGGGAAAACTTTCAGAACCTGTGAGTCTCCCCCCGAGAGCATCATGAGACAGGAGACTGAGGGACAGTCCCTTACTGGGCAATTTATGCAACCAAGACAACTGACAGGCAATGAACAAAGAGGAAAACCAGGGAAATTCTTTAGCCTGGAGAAAAGGAGCCTCATGTAAGATTTTCTGGTGCTTTGCTCCCTGACAGGAGTGGGGACCGGGGAGAGTCAGGCGCTGCTCCCAGGGAACAGGGACAGGAGGAGAGGGAAGAGTCTCAGGCTGGGACAGGGGAGGGGCAGGTGAGACATCAGGAGGGATTTCTATCTGGAAAGGGTGGTCAGGCCTTGAAAGGTGTACAAGGAAGGAATGGCCGTGGCACTTAGAGCTCTGGGATGGGGGACAAGGTGGGCATCAAGCACAGGGTGAGGTCCGTGGGCTGGGATGGCTTTTCCAGCCTTAGGGATTCTGGGATTCTGAAGGATGTGGTCCAGCCTGAGGAAATGGAGCTATTCAAGCACTACCATGGCACTCCAACTTCCCTTTGCCACGGGTTGTGTGGGATCCATTACTGTGCCTTGGTTTGCCGGAGGCTTCAGGGAGAGATAGAAACCGTTTGCCAGTGTCCTGGAGGGGGTTTTTCAGTGCCCTGGAATCGTATTTTCAGTGCATTGGATTGGGTGTTTTCAGTTCCCCATAAGGGTGATTTCAGTGCCTTGGGGGGAGTGTTTTCAGTGCTCTGTTGATTGGCTCATCTGTAAAAGATGCTTTTCCATTTCTCCAACGTAAGTTTTACCAACGGATCAGTGAGTTTCTCCCTCCCAAACCAACACAGACAAAACCACGGCCTTTTTACCCTTCTCAAGAAACTGGTTTTGATCTACATCAATCAGAAGTTAAAAAGAATTTCCTCCTACAGAATTATTTTCTCCATGTGTTAATGATAGGCTTGATCTTATTTCTCTTAACAATTAGTAAGGCCACAAAGGGAAATGCAGCGGTCTGCAGTTTCCTCAAGACTTGTCTAGCTCTTTCATAAGTGGTTTTTACAAGAGCTGATGCCAGTCTATCCAGCACTGGGACTTTCCTTTCCGTGGTTCTATGTTTCATTTCCACGTTCTCATCAGCTACAGGTTCCCCTTTCCTTAAGTCAAGGTTGTTCAGTGTGGGACATTGAGCTGAATAAAGCTCTTTCCTTTTCTCACAAATGTGACACACCAAAATACCCCTCTAATCCACATAAAGAATCTGTAGTGTTTGTCAATTTAATGAAGATTTCTGTCAAATTGAGTTTTTGCAGAGAAAAATGGTTAATTTTGTTTCCACATTTTTAGCAGCCCAAAGTCGACAAGGCTTGGAGCAACCTGAGCTAGAGGAAGGTGTCCTTACCTGTGGCAGGGGGTGGGATGAAATGCTGTTTCAAGTCCCTTATAACCCAAACCATCCTGTGATTCCACGCTTTGGCCATAACAAGGCACATGTACTGATAGAGTGGAAGGCTTTATGCAGAGGGGGGAAAAGAGACGGTGATATTATCAAATCAGCAAGAAAGAGCATAAGAAAATAATTAGAGATCTCTATTTCCCTACCTATTTTCATGCATGTGTATTTTTGATCTCTCATCTTCACTTTTCTAAAGCAGAGAACAACCCTGGAGCTGTCATGTCCCTGAGACTCGCAGTGTCTTAATTTCCCCAGATATTTTCCAAACAGGCTGCAGAACCAGAGGACTCTCTTTTTCAGGATAGCCCTACAGAGGATGTAGTATAAAAAGATAGTTTTCTCTGTCTATAATTCTTTGAAAGAATAGAAGTGTGGATGGTGAAATATGAGAGGAGCCCCATCCCTGGGGGAAGAATTAGAGACAAACAGTGCACCTGCAGATGCTTTTACCAGAATGCTGTTTGGATGGGAATGTTTGGACCTGGATAAGGAGTCATGGAACTGCAGCCACCATCAGGAAGAGAAAACTGTGCCTTTGGACTTGATGGGCCTGGTAATGTGATGAGAATCACACCGGGAACAGCACAGTTTACAGAGGGCTGAGGATGCCCGTTATCAGGGACATGAGCCAGATATTCAGTCACATGAGAAGTAGTTTTCTTCAACAGTTCAAGGTCTAGCCCAAATCTCGATGCAATTTAAATCAATTTTGGGTTTCTATGCTGTGACTGTGGCTGTGTAATAAGATGTGTAAATAGAATGTCTTGACTTGAGATTTGATTCACGGGCAGGTTATTAAGCGCAAGAAAAAGATAGTATTTCTTGGCTTGACGTGCCAGTGCCTGGTCAATATCAACTGGAAGAGAGAGGATAAACAAGGTGATTTTTCCAGGATAGATCCTAGAGTAGGCAGCATTTATCCACCTACCTCTCTCCCAGATATTTTAAGAACACTCCCTGTCTTGCTCCTTCAGGACTGCAGGCCAAGTGTAAGAATTAAGAAAGATTTTAACTAAACCTTCTGAGACTAACATATACTTGATAGTTTCCTTTAGTTGTTCTTCTTCTTTGCAAGGCAGAAAATTGCAAGGACAAGTTAAACGTGAGTACCTTGCCTCTGTTCCACACAGGAGAAGAAGTTGGAGGGTGTCCTTAAAAGGTTATCTTAAGATGAGCTTATCTTATAAGATTTATCTCAAGTATTTTGCTGTCCCCTGAACTGGATAAAGTTACCTGGAACATAAATGTTCCCTTTCATACCTGTTCTTAATGAAACCGTAGGATGACTCTCCATTTCTGCTGTGGCCCAGTGGTCACTGAGGGGACTCAGAGGAATTTTGTCACAATGTGATAAAATCCAGGAAGTGCTGCAATGAGGAAAGCTCATTTCTGCATGAATCTTGTTGTATCTGAAAAGTCTGGAGATATTTTGGAGAGTTGGAGATTTCTTAATAAAGCAGTGCTTCATCATACCATGAAGAAGGAAACATGGATGCTGTTGGAATTTGTGGGTGATAAAGTGGATGTAACGTAATAGCTCAGAATAGCAAAATACAACAGGTATGTTTTCTTACATAAGCTTCAAAAGCTGCAATGTAACTAATTTTATGGAAAACTCGAAGTTTGGAAAGTGTGACCACAGGTCTCAAGAGAAATTCCAGTCCTTTTCAGAGCAAGCAGATGAAAGACCTGCTGGCACTTGACTCAGGTAGCAAATGACAGCCAAGAGGAGAGTCGTCTGCAGGTAATTATTTTCACTGTTCAATTAAACTACTTTGGCTGTACTCATTTTCCCTTAGTTTTTCAGGTGATCTTGTTATCTGCCTTTTATTAGGTGAAGTTAAAGGAAGGTCCTTTTAATAATTTCGGTTTGAGCATGGGCACAGAGAACTACACAAGGGTCAGTCCAGTATTTGAAAACGCACCAAAATCCATTGCTGAATTCGAGGCAGTCCCAAAACCAGGTTTTTCTGTGCAGCCCTGCATTGGTGCATGAGGAGCTATGTAAACAGCCATGGTGAGACAGCAAACTCTGCCCCTGCCCTGAAAAAAATCTGTCAGGAACAAGAAAAATTAGGAATATGAGAATTGAATAATTTCTTGATTTGAGAAAATTTCCTCGCGTTCCACAAAATAATGAGAGATTCAGACAGCATTGATTATACTGAAGGTAAAGAAAACACACATATCAGGTAAGTGGGAGAGATGAGAGATTCAATGAATAATTTCTTTAATAGCTGAGCCCAGTCAGGCAGAAGGAAAACAGCTCAACTCAGGGAAGCAACATGGAATCCTAGAGTGGTTTGGGTTAAAATGGCGCATCCACTTACAGCCACTGTCATGGGCAAGGACACTTTTCCTTAGCCCAAATTGCTCTAAAATCCTTCCAAGCTGGCCTTGGGCACTTCCAGGGGTGGGACAGCCACAGCTTCTCTGGAGACCCTCTGGCAGTGGGAAACCATTCCCCATTGTTCTGTCACTCCAGTCCCTTGGAAATTATCTTTTCTTTTTGTTTCTTTATGTACTGGAAGTCCACAATGTGATCACCCAAAAGCTTCTCCTCTCCAGGCTGAACTATCCCAATTCTCCATGCCTATCCTCACAGCAAAGCTGCTCCTTCCCTCCATGCCCTTGTAAAAACCAAGGTACTGGAAAGACCTAAATAAGAGATAAATGAACCAAAAGTAACAAAAAAAGGTTTGGAATTTCTCCATCCGTGAAGGCTTTCCATACAAGGGTAGTATTCAGAAAAAACGATTTGATGCAGCCACAGCAGGAATGGTCAGTGACCAGGATATGGCTAATCCCCAGTGTACTTCAGGAATTTGCCTAATGTGCCCATACTCCCAGGTGTTCCAAGGTGCCTTCAGTCAGGAGGTAAAAATGGACATATATCTTAATCAGAATCACACCTGAAAGAAGCTGAAGAGAACATCAACTCTGGGTTTTAGATAGACATTTTTTTGATGTGTATCCCTTCTGAGCCTCATCTTTCACGGCTGTGCCGGTTTTACTGAAGGAATATGCTGAGAGCAGAGTTTTGCCCAGGTTTGTATACACCTTCTCCTGTTGGGAACTCAGCACACTCCTCTGCCACATCCCAGCCACTTGTGACAGAAGGCTAATTTTTTAATGAGATTTTGGATTACTTTACTGCTAGTTTTGTGTAAGGAAGCTAGAAACCCTGTGTCAGAAGCTTAACAAATAAGGCTTGTTGTTCTGGGGAATTCCACAGATCTGGAGCAAAAATTACAATGGAATTTACTCCTACATTAGTCTCTTTAATAGTCAGGAGCGTATTCTTTTGTAAAGAAGGGAAAGAAGCTACCCTTTAGCAATTCAGATTCAAATGGAGCCTGTTTTCTGCTACATCGGCAAATCTTAGAGGATGTTAAGCCTTGAGCTCCATCTTTGGAAGCAAAACCAATACACACATTTTCCTTTAAACATTATAATAAGGAAAAAATGAGTTCCATATAACAATGGAAGTCATGTTTATTCTATACTGTTAATCAGCTGTAAGCCCTGGAGTAGCTTAATCCTCCATGTAGAAGAAAGTTTTAGACATGGATTAATGATTACCTGGAAGTCCATATTACCTGCTGACTGAAACTGTGATGGTCTCAGGAATGAAAATTCTTCACGAAGTATCCTCAGTTTTCCCGAAATGTTTTTCCTTTCTCAAGTGACATGGAAACTGCAGGAAAATCCATTTCCAGGGAAATGAATGCCCCCTGTAATACATTGTTTAGTCACAGAATGGTTTATTGTTAGGGCACTTCCAGAGAAGCAAGGGAATGGATGCTCACGGGATAGGGACAGCAAAAAAACTCTAAGTATTCTCTTTCTCTCCATAAATGATGCTATGAAATAAGACATTGTATTTGGACTCATGGCTTGGTGCTGTCCGGTGGAGCTGAGTGTGAACCAAGGCTGGTTTCAGTAAGAAGGCAGGGCTGAATGGCACTTGTGGAGCAGCTCAGCTGGCTGAGGACAAAGCAGTGCTGGATTGTTCCTTTAAAGACCACTTTGGTGCTCTACTCCTGCACTTACCATGCTTTCTAGGAACCACAGTTTGGAAAATGGAGCTTCCCCTGCAGCAAAGTTTGGCTTTGTTACCACCTGCACTTGAGAAGCCAGTAAAGATGTGCTGCTTAAATTGCAGATGATACCATATTGTGCCCCATGTGCCCTGCTTTTCAGTTCGTGCTTCCAGCTCTTTCCATGGGCTTTTACCAACCCTTCTACCATGACACGATTTTTAAGAACACTTTAATTTTAGTCTGGACAAAAACATGGCTCTTGGGAGGGCCCTGTGCAGGGCAAGGAGCTGGACTTGATTATCTTTGGGTTTCCTTTCAATTGTGGAGATCCTGTGATTCTATGGAATAATTCCCAATTATTTTGTTTGTTTTGATTCTTTCTTTGCTCATTTTTTGTGCCCATGTTTCTGTCCTCTCTTAGTGCTTTACTCTTATTTCCCATGTTTGGATTGCCTGCAGCTCCCTTGTGACTTCAACTCATGTGATTGCAGTGCTACACGGGAAAATAGACAAGATGTGGCAGTGAATATTCTGCCCTGCACATGCAGTTTAATGCATTATTGTCTCTCCCTGTCTTGCCCATGCAGCCCTTGAACCATTATTCAGAGCTTGCAAGGTTGATGCAGAATTTTCCTGTGGCAGTTTTGAGCTGTGATCTGAAATGCCTCCTTCTGTCTCGCAGAGCTCCCCCTAGCTCCCATCTTGATGCGAATGTTCACAAACTTCCAGAATCACAGAATATGCTGATCTGGAACGCCCCTGAAAGACCATCCAGTCCAAACCTCGGCCCCACAAAGGCCCATCTCCAAGAGTCACCTCCTCTGCCCCAGAGCATCATCCAAACCCTCCTGCAGCTCTGGCAGCCTTGGGGCTGTGCCCACTGCCCTGGGGAGCCTGGTTATTGCCCAGCACCATATGGAGGAAGAAGCTTTTGCTAAGATCCAAACTAAGCCTACCCTGACACAGTTATGTCTATTGGTCCAGACGGAAAGACAATCATAGTTCAAGCTCTATAACACTCAGCGTTTCTGGGCCCAGGTTGACTTTTGGACTTAGCTCCTAAATCACCTTTTAAATCAGGGAATTTTACTCCCGGTAATTGTGGTAGGTTTCTTTTCCACTTCAAACCCTTAAGATTTCAACAGCTGGGCAAAGCATCTCAGCATTTCTCTGCATCTAGGTGAGAAAACAATAATCACTTTTCAAATGCTTTTTTTGAGAGAACAGTGAACACTCCCAAAAATTCCCACTTCTAGGCTTCACTGAAACTTTCCCCTCTTCTTCCTCCTCGTCAGCCACTCAACTTTCATTTTTCTTTCTACATGATTATAGCGAAGGGAGACAAAGTGCTAATCTTGCTGAGGATTATGTCCGAGAAATTTCTATTGATTCCTTCTTCGCTTTTACAGAAATAATAAAAGCTGCATTGCAGGGGGTTGGAAAATGCAGCAGATGATAATGCACTTTTTTCTTTCATTACCTTTAATGTTTTTGCTTGCATAAATCATTGATTTATTTGAGAACCTACAAATAATACACTCAGAAGAGAACACGTTCAATCTATATAAATAAAAATCCTAATTAGTATCTATAATAATGACAGAATAACTCAGAATTTTGTTATTATGGTTTTTCTATCGTGCTGTAAGTTTATCCACTGCTGCACCAGCTGTTCGTGTACTCCGTGAGACACTGCACTGTCCTATTGGGCAAAGACTTAATTTCTAGCAATTGAACGTAATTCTGTAGCATTTCAGTCATTTTTCATTACATTTTCAAGAGACTTTGAGAATTTTGAAAAGAAAATCTGTCCATTCACCAATCCTTGCTAGCTAGAGAGGAGAGGCTGTAGGGCTCTGTCTGGAAGAGAGAGAGACAAGAGCTTCTGATACAAAAAACTTGAAAGAATCCTATGAAAAAAAGTTTCGGCCAATTTATTTATGCTTGGACTTATAATTCCGTGTAGTTTTGCTGCACTAACAGAAGTCATGCGTGGATGCCTCCAGGCTGGGTTTCAGAGTGCAAGCTGAAACCTTTGGTCCAAACTGTCACATGGACAGAGCCCCTGGCAAAAGTGCCTGAGTATTTCTGAAGGAGGTGGCCGTGTGGCCTGCCCTGGGGCAGAGCTGATGTTCTTCCATCAGCTGGCCCGGGCTCTGTTTGGGGCTGTGCTGGAGCAGTGCTGGGCACACTGGGATGGGCCAGTCCCTCTCACAGCCAAGGGCAATTCTGCTCCTCACAGGGCCCTGCCAGGACATGGCTGGGGGGACACAGGAGGGACAGATGACCTCTGCTCGGTCCAAGATCAGATGGAATAATAGAGTTTCAGTGATGGAAAAGACCTTAAAAATCAGCAAGTCCACACACCAACACAGCCCTACTACTGCCCCATGTCCTCAAGAGCCAAATCAACGTGTTCTTTCAACACTTCCTGGGATGGTGAGCCCACCATGTCCTGGGCAGCCCATTCCAATGCTTAGTATGACGAGATCTGTTCAACACTAAAACTAAGGGAGAGGTTGGTTTAAGGAACTGCTCAGGGACTGGCTAGGCATCTGTTGGGCGGTTGTGACAAATAGTTTTCTTTTTTTCCTCTCTGTTTTCATTATAGTTTATTATTTCTTTTTATGTCCTCTATTGAACTTTCTTTATCCATCATTGTCCTCAGTCTCTCCTTTCCAGTTCTCCCCCCATCCCCTTGGGTGCAGAGTGTGGGTAGCTGTGTGCCATGGCAGTGGGCACAGAGAACTGGGGGACTTTGGTTACCCAGCACAGCCCTGCTGTACTCTTGGGAGGACTTTCCTGGCACTGCTGCTCAGTGGGAGAAAACTACATCCAGGATGAGCTGGAGGGGCATTTCTGCTGGCGACAGAGTAAGTGAAGTGTATCCCAATGGGCTATCGAAACATGTTCTCTAGATGGAGACTGAAGAGCCTTCTGAGCTTGGCTCGTCGAAAATTCCAGGCGAGAAGGCAGAAAACAACATTTCCGTGCCAGAGGGTGCAGTGTGTGGGATTTCCAATAAACCCCAGCAGTGGGTGCACAGGTTTGGAAGGAAATTCATAATATTACCTGCAAGCAACACAAATGCTCAGCTTCACAGAGAGCACCATGGTCGCTCATACCCTATAGGAGAGACGGCAGTTTGCCCCGGAAAAGGGAAAGGAATATCCTTTCAGTCCCTTAAAAGAAGTTTTTGCAAGAGACAGCTCCTCTTTTCAGTCCCCTCTCCTCGAGGCCCAGACAGGAGTTACTGTCAAATGGTTGTCAAGAGAGAAGAGCAAAGATGGAAATTTTTTCCAGGAGGTCCTGTTAGTCCACCCCATCACACAGCCCAGGGTGCAGGATGTTTTTAGGTTTATCCAGAATAATCTTGAGCATTCATTTGTGCACTCCAAGGACACGTAAAGTCTTTTAAAAGCCAGATCATCCTCCCTCTTCTCCCTCCTTCCCTTCTGGCTTCTCCAATTAAAATTTGAGAAAGAAAGAGTGAAATAGGTTTAACTCTGATGTTCTGCCCTTCCTCCTCAGGTGATCACAGACACTAGGTCTTCAGAAAAGCTTTAGCTGTAACACTACAGGTCATTTCCCTCCTGTGACACATATAGACAAAGCAAGGGTTTGTCCTGACCAGTGGCCTCTGCAGGACTTGGGTGTTGAAGCACTGGTGGGATTTTAAGGTCCTCTCTCAGGGCAGCAGTGTTTAAAAGAAGTCATGCAAATATCTAATCCAGGGACCCTTCTGTCCATCCTGGGTGAGGAGGACTTACATTGAAAAAGTAACTGTTACCCCTTCGAGGACTTTCACTACCTTGATGATGCCTCTTTTTCCCAAAAGTCATTCTGAGCACACAAGATATTTATGCTGGGCCTGGTGTCTCCCTCCCTGGTATCCCAGCTGGTAGATACGTACCTGCAAGGTTTGTGCCTCCATAATATTTTTATTGCTCCTCATTTTAATTAAAAGGTTTCCAGTCACCTCTGTGGAAGAAAACACCTTGTCATTGGATGCTGGGAAAATCCTGGAAACTTAATGCTCTTAGGATGGTCAACACTATTGGACAGTCTTTCCCACAGCAATTTGGGCTGTTGTACCTTTCGGTATTTCTTAATAGCAGATTCCAAGTCATTCCAGTGAACTATTTGGAAGCACAGTATTGTGCCTGTTGCTCCAATAATGGATTAGTTCTCTGGGAAGGACATAGAGATCTCAGGGTGAAAGCTCACACTACTTAACCCTTTTCAGCTGTTATCACTGTCTTTTAACTACAATTGATTAACTTTCATTTCTATCAGCACTCCAGACCTGAGTCTAACCAGCTGAAATTCACGCTGGCCAAAGGCTTTGGCATTCAGCGTTAAATTTTAGGGACTTTCCCAACCTTTTCTTAGGAGAATACTCAGCATATTATCTGAGAGCTATGATGTTTAGTTCTACAATTACCGCCCACTTTCAGATTAACAAGTCATGGTGATAGCTATCAGCACAGTTATGTGATGTTAACTCCAGGAGAAATTGTCCATCCAAAGGATTTTCTGAAACACTTAACTTAGAGTTCGGGAAATTGTTTCTATTAGGGCACTTTTAAAGGCACTTACAACTGCAGTCAAATTTAGATACGCCTTTAGACTGAGCTCATTCCTAAAAATTTATAACGTACGTAAATACAGAGGTCCCATTTACCTGAAATTCTTGAAATCAATCTAAATCAGAGTGCAATCAGTACACAAAATCTGTTCAACAGAGAGACATAATTTTTCTTCTAATTTCCACACAGAGTTTTGTGCCATGAATCCCAGGAACAGAGTGCTGCCCTTCATTTGGGTCTTCAGCAGCTCTCTCTTCTCCTTTATGGCCTTTCCACCCCAAGGAATAAATGTCTGTGCTGACTTCATATCACCTGCCCAGTGATCAAAGAATTTCTTGAGTAAATTAGCAAAGAAATGAGATCTTTCCTCATATATGGGAAGAAACCCTGTCTTAAACTCAAGGCTTAAGTTGTCTGTGCAAAAGGCAGGATCCAAACTTGAGGCAGTTCCTGACTCCTGCTCTCATCAGGAGCTGTGTACCTCCAGACGTGACCTGTCACTTCCTAAGGCTTTCCATGCTACCCTCAGGAGATATTTCTCTTCCGTTGTATGCTGTGAGGAATCCAGAAAACAGGCTTAGAACACATCCTTTTAAGATGACTAAAGGCAGTGAGATTTTAAACAGAGGTAAAAATTCTCCTCACAGGAGGCCTGGCTTTGTGGGACTCAAGAACAAGAACCACACTGGGAGGGACAGTTTCTGATGTGGCAGATTTTTCCTCACATTTGGTCATCTCAAAGCTTCAGTGTTATTTATTCCGTGTTTCCTCAAACATAAAGGTATGGAAGTATAAAGGCTAAAATTTTCGAATTAAGGATGGACCTGAAATTAAGTGCCATCTTCAGATCATATTTCCTAGTACAGAGTCCCAGAATCCCTGAGCATGCCGGACATTAAGGGACCACAGTGGGGCATCTGGTCCCACCTCCTGCTCCAGCAGGGCCATCCCAGAGCACATGGCACAGGATTGTGTCCAAAGGGCTCTGGAATATCCCCAGGGAGGAGACTCCAGCCCCTCTCTGGTCTCTGCTCAGGGCTGGGTCACTGCCCAGCAAAGAAGTTCTTCCTCCTGTGCAGGTGGGACTTGCTGGGCATCAGTTCCTGCCCATCCCTCTTGTGCCAGGGCTGGGCCCCCTGAGCAGAGCCTGGTCCATGCTCTGCCCGCTCCCTGCCACCCATGGGGAGGGCCCCTCTCAGTGTGTCCTCTGGAGGCTGAACAGCCGCTGCTCCCTCAACCTTTGCTTCATGGCTCTGCTATGCTGAGGGGCCAGAGTCGGACACAACCTTGCAGATATGCCCCCAGTCTACGTTAGGAAAAGATGTTTGCAGGAGCAAATAATTTCATTTTCATGCATAATGACACAGTAATGCCATGAGGGCATCACAGACATGTGGGATCCAGGATGGAATGGATTGTTCCTGCTCTCCTATTCTGGTATGAATGGTTCAGATTCACAGTTCCGACTGAGGTTTCCCAAGCACCATTGGAATCAGCAAAGCTGTTCCAGTTAAGATTTGCCAACATCAATGCAGAACTCGCACGTTCCACCTCAAAGAATTGAGTCAGGCTCCTGTCTGCATTTGTTTACCTGTGTTCTGACATTGCACTGCATTTCTGGAACACTTTGAAGATAAAAGCATTTTGAGAGCAAACCTAAAAGAAGCTGGAGGGGAGGGGAAAGAAAGAAATAATTTATCACTCCTTTCCCGGCCTGCTTTGTCTGTTGTTCCATAGATAAACCAAAAAGTGAATAAAGTTGTCAGCACATGTCTTGGTTGTATTATCTGAAGATAGATTAATATAAAAAAAATAAATTCTTTTTTTAAAGTTAGCTCCACAGAAGATTGCATATTGTTATTTTCTTTTAAAAGCACTCTTATTTTCCTATTCTTTCAAAGTGTGAGGGAAAACATTTTCCTATTTCACTTCCCTTTAACAAGTTGGTTTACTTCCTTTTCTGTTCTAGCAAAAAACATCAATCCATCAGCATTTTTCATCCAAGTCAAAGCTTGGAAGAGTAAAATTTTCCAGAATATTGGTCGACCATTTAAAAGCCATTTTGAAGAAGAGGACCAAATGGGGTCATGGTGGAATTGTGTGAGGCTGAAAGTATTCTGGACACTTTCTGAAGGTGCAGCCATAGACATGACAGGGCTTGATCTTGTGTGATATCTTTGCCTTCAAGGCTTTTGCTCCTGTCACGTGGTTGAGATTCATCACACCCATAGGCTGAGTTGTCCCATGGAGGACAATTGCACAGGCACTGGCGTTCCCAATCTGGGCTTCCTCTAGAAGAAAGGAGATGAATGAGATGAGTTTTAAGGTTCCTCCTAAGCCAAAGCATTCCATGACTCAGTGACTGGTTGTGACGATGTGCTCTTCAGAGCCCTGTGTCCAACAGAGGGGTTTTGTGACTGGATGAGTGCGGAGAACAAGATGACCGCCTGCAGGATGAGGCCAGACCCTGATGCTTCAGAATTCAGTGTCCAGGACTGCTTCCTGGTCTCTGCCAGCTGAGCTGAAGGTTTGGTTTATACCAGAGAGTGAGAACTTTATTAAAGACCTGAAGTCCAAATAGACTCCCACATTTCCTTTGGGAAGCCATTCCATTTATCATTTCAAATATCTTTCGCTTAATATCTAGCGACTAATTTCATACCTTCCCTAAAAAATATTCAAACACTCATTTTCCATAACACCCAGATGGATTTAGATTGCCAGGATGGTGCATGAGGTAACACAGTTACTCCCAGGAAGGGCTGGGAATTATTGCTGTACTAAGACTGCAATAAAAGCTTTCTCTTTCCAGATGAGGCTTCAGCTGCTCCCATAGCTGGGTTCTGCTGCCCCAGGATGTTTTTCAGGGTAAAAAATCCCCCACAGGAGGGAGAAAGTTGTTTTTTTATGCATATATTTTTAACTGTTTTAGAAACGGGAAGGTTGAGAAATAAGGGAGTTTATTATTTGAAAAACTCTAGGTGGTGGCTTCTGCAATCTGAGCTAGCTTTGGCAAGGCAGTGTAGAACCTCTGGCCTTGCCTAGCTTTTTTCTTCTACTTTGTATTCCCAAAGAATCTGTCTCCCATTATGGAAATGATGATTAATTTTCCTGTAAGACAAGGAGTGTCTTTTATCATCTATAAATTCATCCTATTTGAAAGCATTTTCTCGATTCCCACAGTAAAAATTGAATGTAAGTAGTTTCTTTCAGAAATGACCACGAGACTAGTGATCCGTGTTCATCATCTCTGAATCAAAGCACATAGTGTGAGTCACCCCAGGTCAGTTTCATTGGTCTTATTACAGAATTTCCTACAAAGGTCACATTTAACAATTAAAAATAAACACAGAGCCCCAGAAACATCATTTCCTCAGCAAACGCTTGGAACAAATTTAGGCTACTCCTATATTAAAAATACAGATCCAGGTCACTGAGCTGACCTACTTAGAGGATATTTTAGGGCTTCCCAAAAGATTTCATGTCCTCCAAATATCAATCTCCTTTCAGTTCCATGCATCAGACCTCTGACTTCACAGGGGAGAGTTATGTAGGTTTTATCAAAGTTTAACCACCTTAACACTCCTTACTTGGAACTCCCAGAAATGTTAGATGAGCCTGACTCTAGTGTTCAAAAGCAGGGGCACATGAGTAAAACCTTACTCTTGTCCCAAATGATAGGACTGAGTCTTGTCTTAGTGCCTTTGGCTGCAGGATGTGTAACTGTCCCAAAAACAGAGGAGAAGAGTTAGGTCCCTATTTACATGCTGATTTTTGAGAGCAATCTCTTTCTGAACAAATTATAGAGCCCCAGAAGGAACCTGACTTTCAAACTCCTGTTTCAGCTCACAGAATGATGGTTTACATGTAACAAGAATATTCTTGGCCTTTGCTTGCCAAAGAGAAGGACGTTTTAAGTTTCCTCTTTGTCCTTTCTTACTGAAGAGAGCTTGGGAAGCTCCTGAAGGTCTCTGCCCACCCTGCTTTCCCTGCAGTATCATCGTTGGCTGCACACACTTTGCCTTCTCTTTGTCACACCCAGAGCCACAACCCCTCTCCTGTTTCCTCACAAAGAGCTCGGTTGTTCTAGAGGCATTTCACTGTGGACAACATCCATCTTCAGCATTCTATGCCCTGTGAAGAGCAAAGACCATGAGAACACAACTTTCTGGCTGCGCTTGGCAAGGGCAGCTATCACAGTGTTAATTCTGACATGCCTTTTGAAGGAGAGAAGGATTTTTGTTGATTCTGTGCGTGAACGAAAGGAATCATGTGGCATTTTGAAGGGTGAGACCCATCTCTAAAATGCAGGCTGCTTGAGGGTGTTTCCTGGTGAGACTGAAGGAGAGCACAGCCATGATGTCACAAGGGATTTTAATTAACCTCTGGCTTTACCAGAGCAAGACCATTAAACTCAGCCTTGTGCCTTTCAGCTTAATCACATGTTCAGATACAATAATACCTTATAAACTTTAAATGGCAATTGGTTTTTTTTTTATTTCTTCTTACACCATGCATTGAAATCAAGGCAAAAATGGTTGGAAATTATTTAGCTGTTAGCAAGAATTAAGGAAAAAATACTTCATTTTTAATCAAAGTGGATTGATAAATATTTCCAACATTGAGGGGCTCTAATATATTTTACCCATTTTGTTAACTAAGCTCACCAGAGCAAGGGTTCGTTGGGGTGGCTGTCATTGTGATGAGTGCTGCTCTTCATCCTTTCCTGTCCAAGCAGTCTCTGATGGATCAGTTCCCTTCCAGTGCCTTCAGTCTGTGCACATGCAGGTGCAGGGAGAAGCCCTTCGCACTGAACAAAAGCAATCTGTCACCAGAGAGGTCTGGCTGGCCAAGTACCCCACAGGGTGTGTGCATGGCAAACACTCATGGTGGCAATGATGTCCATGTTTGGGT
This sequence comes from Campylorhamphus procurvoides, assembly GCA_013396655.1. NCBI lineage: Eukaryota > Metazoa > Chordata > Aves > Passeriformes > Dendrocolaptidae > Campylorhamphus > Campylorhamphus procurvoides. The sequence goes on along the minus strand of WBMV01001055.1, from coordinate 191,437 downwards.
CTCTGGAAGTTGTTCTATGTTCATCAGGTGTGTTTTTCTTGCCTGAGACAAGAGCAGGCACTGCCCTGGCCCATCCATCACTCCCAAACACAGCATATCAGCAGTTCAGTGTGGAGGATTTTGTCTGGAGAAGGGAAGGCTACTGGGGGATATTATGACACATTCCAATACCTAAAAAGGCTCCAGAAGAGCTGGAGAGGGACTTTTCCAAAGGGAATAGACAAGGAGGAATAACTTTAGGCTGAAGAAGGGCATATTGATATAAGATGTTAGGAAGAAGGTTTTTAGTATGAGGGTGGGCAGGCCTTGGCACAGGCTACCCAGAGAAACTGTGGCTGTCCCAACTTTTTAAGTGCCCAAGGCCAGGTTGGATATGGTTGGATCAACTTGGGCTAGTGGAAGGTGTCCCTGCCCACAGCAGAGAGTGGGACTGGATGATCTTTGAGGTCCCTTCCAACCCAAACCATTCCATGATTCTCTGATTGTACTCCTCTCTGACAACCACCCTCCAGATTTCCCTCTAGGCTCTCCAGGCTCGGTGGTCTTTTGGTTGGGAGGACAAATCTGTCTCCTGGAGTCCACCAGGTCAGACCTAGTGTAGGTCATGCTGTGATCGTCATCCAAGTAGAATTCATTATTCCTCCTCAACTGTGGATAAATGATTTTCTTGAGACACTTTGCCCTCTCATGTTTTGTTGCAGTTGGCCGAAATTCTTTGTTGATCATCCACAGACAAATCCCCACAGCCTCAAGGCTGCCAGAGCTCCAGGAGGATTTGGATGATGCTCTGGGGCACAGGGGGTGACCCTTGGGGATTGGCCTTTGCAAGGCTGAGGGTTGGACTCAATGATCCTGGTTTGGCCCTTCCAAATCAGCATGGTCTGGGATTCCTAGGCAGCCACAGCCATGAAGTGGTTCTTCCCTGGGCTCAGGCTCTTCTCAGACTATTGATATTGGTCTTGGTGTGGAGACTCCAGGGATGAAGAATGAAAAAGCCTTTTTTAACTACATTGTCCCGCACCACAAGGAGAGCTTCTGAATTTGACTCCTTGGAGCTCCTAGTTTTCATGTAATTTCCCCCTTCCCTCAGACTGCTTTTCCCATGAGGTGCACTCACCGTACCCATGGCAGTGGTCAAACAGGTTAATTCAGATCTGCAGAAGGCAAGGTTGTCTCAGCAGTGCCAACAGCTCTTTCTGAGGCTCCTCACACCAAAGCACTTTGCCTGAGAGCCAGGTGATGATGAAATCCCACCTATGGGGCACCTGCCTGCACCCTTGGGCTCTGCTGTCATCGTCCTTCCTCAGGTCTGTCTCTGTTCCTAGGTCAGCCTCTTAGGAAGTCTGGCTGATTTCTAGTTCCTGCTGGTGAAGTTTCCTGGAGAAACGGGGGAAAAGAGGTTCTTACTCAGGGTCACACATACTATATACTCACCTCTTGGTATTTCCTACATGACTCACGGCAGGGTTGTTCCTGCTGGTGAGACTGGAATTGCAATCACTTAGAAATGACAAAGCTCCATCCCTGCCATCATAATGACCATCATTCTAATTTGTGTTGGAAAGGTTGCAGACCTGTGAAGTCAGTTTTCACCTGCACTTTGACTGGTAGATACGCTAGATGATCCAAAAGTCTGTTTCAGGTGCAGGATGGAGATGTTGGTCTGGAAGGACCAGATCTCATCCTGCAGCCATTTCCTCCCACCATATTTATTTTGGCTGGGATTTTCTTCTCTTTTACCTGCATTACTGCTTTTTGTAATTGTACGTCATATTCCATAGAGATTTCTTGGGAAGTTTTGGATTTTGGCTTTGCTGGTGAAGAAAACAAACACAAAGATTAAAGAGAAAGGAAAGTCCCAACTTGACTTTTTTCTTATTTTGTGTAGGAGCTTTGGATGTTTGGAAACACCACCTTCTCTGTATTTTCTGTTCTCTGGTGTGTCTGTTTTGTTCAGAGCACCAAGCGGGAAAGGGACACCAGTCCTTTGCTCTGAAATTCTCCAACTCCAGCCATTCCCTGGGTGCTGTCCCTGGTCCCCACAGAGCAGAGATCAGTGCCTGCCCCTCCTCTGCCCCTCCCCATGAAGTTGTCCCTGCAATGAGCTCTTCCCTCAGTCTCCTCTTCTCCAGCTGAACACCCCAAGTGCCCTCAGTGTCCTCACACGCTTCCCCTCCAGGCCCTGACCCATCTCCGTGTCCCTCCTTTGGACACTCTCCAATGGCTCAATCTCTCCCTTCCATTGTGTCCCCCAACCTGCCCCACTGTTGCAGGTGAGGCCACCCCAGTGCAGAGCTGGCCATGCTGGCCATGCTGGTCCTGATGCCCCCCAGGACAGGGATGTTCCTCCTGGCTCCAGGGCACTGCTGACTCGTGGCCAATTGGCCACTGACCAGGACCCCCAGGACCCTCTCCTGGCACTGCTTTTCAGCATCTCAGTCTGTCCATCCATCCTGGGCTGCCCCATCCCAGCGGCAGAATCCAGTACTTCCCTTTTTGAACTTCCCATCGTTGGTGATTCCTAGCCCTTAGATATGTCCAGGTCTCTCTGTAGGGCTTCCCTGCCCTTCAAGGAGTCAGAAGCTCCTTCCAATTTTATGTCACATTAAAACATGCTCGGTGTCCCCTACTGTCTCGTGTCCAAGGGGTTTCTCCATGTCTTGGGCTGGGCTGTCAGTGTGCACATTTTGCTCCCCTGGAACTCTGCACCAACCCTGTGTTCATGGGAAACTTTTCACTGTAGGTGGGAAACACCAGGAACAAAAATTTCTCCCTGAGTGCCCTGCTGTGACCTGACCAACATAATTCTTGTTCTGCTGTAGGCGAGACCATTTTTTTGGATTAGTGTGAAGAAGGATTTGAAAGAAAAATGAGAAAATATCCATAAACTTCTGAGAAATTGATAGTCTTGAGGCCAAATTCCAGAGCCATCGATCTGGGCTTCATTTGTACCAGATATTCAGGATAATGGGAAGTAACAGATTCCCACCGGAGCACTGTATCATACATAATTCTTTTTGGACAAAAGTTGGACTTTATGATCTTGGGGGTGTTCTCCAACCTTCATCATTCTGTGATTCAATGATTCATCTCGACCAAAAGGCAGAAAGTAATTGAGTTGAGCTGAGCCTAACCCCTCCCATTTGGTGACAGCCTGAGTGCACAGGGATCAAAACTCAAAGAGAAGGGAGTAAAGGGAAGGCTGTAACACAAGGATAGTAAAATATTGGTGAGCTCATGGTTCTCACCCCTGATCTCTACTCATAAGCACAAAAATTGGAATAAAAAGGTAAGGATGAAAACTGTTCCTGGGAGTCACCAAAAGATTACAGGGAGCAGTCCAGCTGACTACTCTGAATTGCACATATATAGCTTAAGCCTTGTTGTAAAATCCCAGTAAAATAAAGACTTGCAGAAGAAATCAAGTCATTAACTCATCCACTAGCTTTTCTTCTGGCAACTTGAAGCTGAACAAACCCTTACAGAAAGCCAGAGGTTCCAGGAATCCTCAGGATGGTCTGCAGGTCCTAGGCTTTAAAGGAAAGGCAAAAAGGGAGTATGTGGCAGTGAGAACACAGAGTGCCCTTTTCCTCCCAGTGGTCATCCAAGATGTTCTGATTGGACACACAAGGAAACCTGTCCAGTAGTGGAAGACTTTTTTTGTTTCAGCGTGTGTGGTGTCCCAAACCTCAGCGCAGGGAATCCCTCAGGTCCATGTCCCAGCTAATGAGCAACACAGGGCTCAGAGTGTGTGTAGCAGGTACAAGACCCTGCATTTAACTGGAGATGCCGAGCAGCAATCCCAGGGGGATTAAACATGCCTGTCTGCTCTTGTATCAATCAGAGTGAGCACCAGCAGGCACAGCTACCGTTTCAATAAGACCACGAGTCATTCCTGCCAGGTGAAATGCTCTCTGAGTTCCTGCTTTGCAAGACAGGGTTCAGCAAAAAACTAAATTTATAAAAACAACCCTTTCCTTAACATGCAAATCATTGGTTTGTGGCTGCTCTTTCAGAGCTTTTGTAGATTAGATTTCTGCACGTTTTTGTTGTGATTAGGAATTTCTGAAAATCAGCTTTTTGTTTTGCTTTCCGTCTGGTCTGTGCATCTGTCGGTCTGTGACAAATTGAAATGCTATCTTTTCACTCAAAAATGAGAGCTGAGGCTTCTCTGTCTCATCTCTGGAGGAAAACACACCTGTTTGGAGGTTTTCAGAGTAGGAGTAGGCACAAGAGCCATTCTGAAATCTTTATCTTGCTTACAAGTGGTTCCCCTGAGGGGCATGTAATGTCCCAGCATGACCAATATGATTGCTGGGGTAAGGAGAGAACTCAGCCAATCTTCAGAGGGAGAAGATCTTGGTGTCCTCCTGCCTTTCAGCCTCTCAACGTATCCTGCCAGGCACTTGGTTGTCATCAAGCTCTTTTTCTCCATGGGGAAGCTGTTTCTTTACATATCCAGCAAGGTCCTGCTTCCTGCCCTCTCCTTCTTGGTTTGTATCTCGTTCACAGCAGGAAAAACTTGAAAGGAATGCTTGTTTTTTCAGCCTCCTGTTACTTTTCCAGTCCTTGCACAGAGCAAAAGGAATGGTTCAGCAGGGAGGTGCCTGAATCAGGGGCACTGTCTGACCTGAGCTCACATGGAACTTCAAGCTCCCAGAGAACAGTCTGAAGTTTTAGCCTGGTGTGACAGCGGATGTTTCCAGACTGCATTTTGCTCTCAGTTATACATGGGGGGAAATGGGAAATGACCCTCTGGGACCACCAGTGCATGCAGGGTGTGCAGATTCTGCACTGGGGATCACCAGAGTTACTGCCCTTGGTCTGAACTAGTTTCAGGGGGAAGGAGATTGTTAGAGAATGAACTCGGCCCTTCACCTTTATTTGGTATTAGGACAGCAACAATGGGAAGACAGGAAAGACCCAGCCTGGAGGAGGAGACACCTCAGAGGTTCTGCTCTGAGACGCCCAGCCTGAGATGGAAACCTTCCAGTGTGTCCTTGGGAAAAATCACAGCAGGATTTCCCCCTTACTAGCAGTGACTTTACCCTACTCTGGACCAAACTGTTCTGGTCACATCAAGGTGGCACATGCATGGCAGGGCCACATAATGTGAAATACCCTCCACGTCTGGCCTAGAGTTGACTTTGCTTCAGGCAGGGGGAGAAAAATCTGCCCAGAGGTAACACTGCATGTTGGACAGTTGGCATCACAGTGGTTCATCCTGTGGTTCATTTGGCTTCTGGGAGCAAAGACTTTCTACCTGAGGCTGGCTGGGCTGTGCTGAGCTGGAGATAATCCCTGTTTGGCTCTTAATCCTTAGCACAGGACCAGGCAGATGCTTGTCGCCTCCCACTGAGTGGGAAACAGCAGCAGATGGTGGTGTTGAAGTGGGAGCAGTGTTTGGACAGCATTGTCTTCTGAATCCTCCTTAAGAGAGCATATGATGTGGATTGCAAGAAAATATGCAGTAGGTTAAAGCAGTCCTGGTGAATAACTGTATCTTGCCACACTGAAGCTCAGTCAGTGCTCTTGAAAAAAAAGAGGAAACGGGGTAAAAATTAATCTTGGCTCAGCAATGCTCTCAGCAATGCACCCCAGGGACCAGAATTCTCACCTGAAGTCACCCAAGTTAGGCTCTGAGGAAGGTGTGAGCATCTTCAACAGGTGCTCTCTGCTCCCCCCGACCTGTCCTGCTGCATCCCTGTGAGGGAAGTGAGGATTCAGTGATGCTGAGAGACACAAGAAGGGACAGCACTCAGGGAATGGCTGGAGTTGTGGCAGGGCAGGCATAGGTTGGATCTCAGCAGAAGGTTATTCCTCCTGAGGGTGGTTGGGCACCCAACAGGCTCCCCAGGGCAGTGGGCACAGCCCCAAGGCTGCCAGAGCTCCAGGAGGGTTTGGATGATGCTCTGGGGCACAAGGGGTGACTCTTGGGGATGGGCCTGTGCAGGGCTGAGGGGTGGGTTGGACTCTCCTTGTGGGTCCCTTTCAGCTCAGCTTATTCTGGGATTCTGTGAATTATCATTCCAACACTCACTTTTCAGCAGATGCCACACAGGATCCACCCCATGACCTGCAGCTGGTGATTAGCAGTACTGCCAGCTGCTCCTTGCAGCTTGGCAAGAAACACATCAATATACTAGATTTTCCTAATTCTGGAGTCCAGCAAGCCAGGGATTCAACTGCTGTGGGGGGTTAATTGCTTTCTGGAAACACAGTCCCTCTAGCTGTACTTGCTCAAAATAGCAAGTGAAATCTTGCATGAGTTTTTCTGTGTTATGAAAAGGTTAAGTTCCTGGTTACAAAATTGGAAGAACAGTTGTAAAAGAGGAGGAGGAAAATGCAATCTTAGAGCCCACTCCCCCCACCATTCCGAACGCTCCCCCCCTCCCCTGTGGGTTTCTGCAATTGGATCAGATTTGGAGAGATAAGGTCAGCTCTGAGCGCTGGGCTCTTTCCTGCCCAGGTATATGCATGGACTCCCTGCTGCTGCTGAATGCAAATGAAGCTTTAAAGTGGATGGAAGAGCTGCCTCTCCCCTCCCTGCTCTCCTCTTCATGAGGGGATCTGTCTGGGCTTCAGTGTGTTGCAAATTCTCGTTGTCTCAGACTGAGGATGAAACATCCCTAAGCTACTCTCCAATCACTGTCCTTTGATGTTTAGAAGGTTTTGAGGAATGTTGACTCCTCATTTCTGTTCACCATTTTTCCCTCAGGAAGACTATTGACTTGCGGCCATATCTGCTTCCCTTGTGATCTCCTCAGGATTCAGCACCATGTGCCAGCTCGAGATCACAAACGTGCCAACAGGCTTTGTTGTTCCCTGAGATGAGACACCTCACATTTACCAAAGCAGTGCCTGAGGAGGGCTGGAAATGAGGGGCTGGAGCATGTCCAGGGAATGGAACAGAGCTGGGGAAGGGGCTGGAGCAGCTGAAGCAGCTGAGAGAGCTGGAGAAAAGAAACATTGTGGGGGACCTTCTGGCTCTGCAACCTCATGACAGGAAGGGGGAGATGGGGGGTGTTGGGTTCTGCTCCCAGGGAATAGAGACAAGAGGAGAGGGAACGGCCTCAGACTGGGATAGGGCAGAGGCAGGTTGGACATCAAGAGCAATTTCTTTCTGGAAAGGGTGGTCAGACATTGGAAGGTGCTGTCCAGGGAAGTTTGGAGGCCTCAGCCCTGGAGGTACTCAAGGAAGGACTGGCCGTGACACTCAGAGCTCTGGGCTGGGGGACAAGGTGGGCATGGGGCACAGGGTGGGCTCCGTGGGCTGGGAGGGCTTTTCCAACCTCCAGGATTCCGGGATTGTGATTCCGTGCCTGCCCTGTGCCTCTGCTGTGAGCATGAAAGGCCCTTGGGCTGCAGGAGCCAACGCTGGTGAGGTGATGTGTAACTGTGGAATGCCTCTGAGGTTCTTCAACACTACCTTTTCACAGGTTAATTGGAAAATTACTGTGTTTCCCAGGTCACAGGGAGCAGGATGCCCTGCGAGTCTGCACCAAACCACTCTTACACCCCTCCTGGCATTTCCAAAGGGTCCTTCATACATATGATATAGGATTCAAATTTTATTCTATATCTAGAGGATTCCCAAACTCTGCAGAACAATTGCATACTGATGAAAGTACTTATAAACCCCTCAAAGTGTTTTTTTTTCTCTTTCTGTAGACATAAAATGAAATGTTTTATTTACATCCATACTCCCATGGCTTCAGTTTCTCTAATAAGAGATGCCATAAATGAAACTGTAACTTCAGCACTGGATTATAAAACATTTGGTTCCCAAGCACAGGTGACTCTCTTTACTAAAGCAAAGATCGTTCCAGAGAAAAATATTGCAGTGTTTGTTATCAGGCATGTATATTATTTAATATCATGAATATTAATAATATGCATATTATTTAATATCAAGAATTAACGTTAGAAATGTACTTTATTCTAATTGGAGTTTGAATTTTCCTGTGTTCTTTCTGAATTCAGATGCTTTTGAGCACTCCCTGGCACACTTGCCTGTCTCAGCATACACGAGGCACAAGAGGCACTCTGCTGACAACAGGCTTCCAGCACTCCAGGAACTGCCCTGGTGTGGTCTGCTGGTGAGAGGTCTAGTCAGGCCTTCTACTTTTTTGTCAGTCACCCTAAAACCTCACCATGGGCTGTGCCAGTCTGAATATTCCCTCCCCACCATTACATCCCACATGTGCTCAGTCAGAGATGAACCCTGGCTACTACTTGGATGACCTTTGCAAAAGTCAGACCTTGCCCTGGCTGACTGTTCTTGTACAAGGTTGGTGCTCAGCCTCTCCCCTATGGACCCTCCTCTGCCCCCAGGTTACTCCTCCACTGGTCCCTCTTTCGGGTCTTCATTCAATACATCACAAGGGTGGCAGAGTCTCATCAAGACCAGTTTCAAGCTTTTACTGCAAGTGTCTCAGCTTGGGAGCTTGTCTGTCAGGTGCTCACTCTTTCAATTTCATTGAAGAGAAATTGGTGTTTCCAGGAGAACAATGAATTCCTTCTGCTGGCCCATGAAAAATTAGGAGTACAAAGGGCTCCTTACGGTTTGGTCTGTCAGAGTAACCAGTGCTGGAAAACCTAATCAGAAATCTTTTGTCACACAACGGAGGGGCTAAGAACAACTCACTGTTCCCGTGGAGAGATGCAGGTGCTGGCCCAGAGCTCAGGACTGGACTGTCTCTTGGCACAATGAGAATCACAGAAGCCTGGAACAGTTTGGGCGGAAAGGGACCTTAAGGATCATCCAGTGCCACCCCCTGCCATGGACAGGGATAGCTTTCTCTATCCCAGGTTGCTCCAAGCCCCGTCCAACCTGGCCTTGGACAATCCCAGGGATGGGGCAACCACAGCTTCTCTGGGCAGTGTGTCAGGTAACCTGTCCCTGTGCCTCAGTCAACGCATGGATGTGGCAGTGGCACATGGGGGGATGAGGTTTATGACATCAGGGGCTCTGCAGGATCATTCCACCACTGAGGACAGAAGGGAAGGACGATGTCCATGCTCATCCAACTGCTCAGGACATAAGGTGGGCACAATGCCATAGCTGAGCATTCCAGAAGTCCACTGGAATATGGAGCTCTGTGGGAAAAAGATGGAACACCCTGCCAGTTCCACCAAACCGCAGATACAAGGTTGGGGTGAAAGGAAGATGCTTTAGTTCTTAATTTACAAGGCTCCAGGGAGGGGTAACTGGGTTGTTTTCTGGTTATTGAAATCACATTTCCAAAGGTAATTCTACAAAATACTCTGTGAAGAAATCCTTACACTTCCCTGAGGAGCTAAGTCTGCCCAAAGCCTAACTGGATTCTCTGTCTTCGATACCAAACAGGCTCTTGATCCGGCTCAAAGGGGCCCTGTGTGTGGCCAGCATGGAGCAGTTTGGGAGCATCCCCAGTGCTGGAGCAGCTGGGCTCTGCAGCTGGTACAGGACAGCAGAGCTGGCTGCTCTGGCTCTTGGAAGCAGCACAAGCTGAGGTAAAGGTGACCTGTTAGGTGGAGTCAGTCCGAAGGGGGATTGTCACTCTGTGGAGGAGAACTGGGGGATTTATGACAACCAATGCTCTCAGATGTATCCTCCTTTGGAATTAATTATTTTCTTATATTTATGGAATTAGTAGTGCAAGTCTTTTTTCTCTACATGTGTGACAGTAAGCAATGCTTTTTCCCCGTCATTACCTTTTGCGTAACTTTGGTAAAGAAGAACACCCTGCCTTCGTCCTGGGAAAACAATCGTTCCATCATTTATGTGGGAAGTCCCATGGGACCACAGGTTAGGATGTGATAGTCTGTCAGCATTTCCAGCCCAGGAGATGTGTCCCACTGACAGCATGGAGATGGTGACATATACTGAGCAGGCAGCCTGGGCCGAAGCAGAGGGGGAGGGATGAGAAAAGCACTAAATGTCCCATCTGTATCCGGTTAGAAATGAGCAGCAGGCCGGGTTTGTGCTTTGCTCCAGGAGCCTAAACCAGGAGAGCTTGTGCTGGGGGAGGTACTGAGAATTTCCATGAGTTTGGTGACTTTGGCACAAGTTGGGTGTGCTGTGCCCCTTCTCTTGGTGTGACTGGGAGAGCAGGAGGGCAAATCAGGCAACATGCAAGACCAGTAGTGTGTGAGCAGTGAGGAAGGAATATTAAACAAAGTGAATTTAGGCCCTTGTGTCCATCAGAAACCAGCCTGTGGCTCAGTTTTGTAGTTAAATACAAGACAGGAGTGAGGGATTTGGTCCTACCAAGGGCTGCGTGGGATGGGGAGTTCGGCCCAGAGCAGGAACCAACTGCTTTGCTGATTGCAGATATAAATAATGAAAATCTCTCAGAGACTGACAATAAACGTGAGCAGAAAATATTACCTGTGGTACAATTTTCAATCAATAGCCAAAGCTGAATGCTGTACCTGGTTTGCAATTATGCTTTTAGCATATATTTATTAATGTTAATTAGCACAAGTGGTTCAAATGTGTCTGCTAGAAGGCAACATCAGCATATCTTCCACTGCTGCATTCCCAGGGAGGGTTCTGTGCAATACCTGAGAATAATCATGCTGGCTCTGTAATGAGATCTTTATTATTCTCATAATTATCATGGATGGAATAATACTTTACACTTCAAAAGAAATCTTATTCTTAAAAGATACCCACAGGCCTTCCAATCCTCTCCAGTTTGGAGTACATCCTGAAAAGGCCAAGGACATGGGCTGCATTCCACACGCTGATCAGAGATCAGGGACCTCAGAACATTTTGCCTCTCAAAAGGTCTCCCTAGAAAAAGGAGCTTTTATTGCTGTTCCAGTAGGTTTTTTGAGAACACAGGGCTCACTCTGAGTCATCACAGGATTATATTTATAGATGGATTTCACAAAGTATCTCCATCCTTGGGGCTGTTCAAGCTGTGGCCATACAATACCACAACCTACCTGGTGGCCACCAGGGCCGGTTCTCTGCTGTGTGTTGGTGCTAATGAGACAATTCAGTCAAGTTTGAACCTCAGTGTGAAGGTTTCTCTCCCTCTGCACACAGGGGAGCCTTTCCCAATGAGATCAACACAACAGAGAGCTGTGCCCTTGGGCAGAGGCCTCTCTGACCCTCGCATACAGAACTGGGGCTGTGCCTTGGCCAAGGTACACTTATCCCTCTGCAGAATCTCCAGCATTTGGTGAAGTCCTGTTTGAAATAATTTCATGCCCAGCACCCTTCAGGAATCCAGTATCAGGCAGTACTGGGGTTTTCCTTAGAAATCTTTCCCTGTTGTGCAGACCCCATTTCCCATTATCCATCTCACCTTTTCACTTTAGGCTGTTCCTTTTCAGACGACACCAAACGTTTTTGCTTCTTGCCTGGCTGTTTAATCACTGTTTGGCCATGTCATGCATAATTTAATTCCTTTAATCTTTCTTCTTTACCTTGTCCTTCAATCATTTTTTTCTGTTCTGAAAGCCCTCAGTTTTCCCTACAACATTGTAGTGCTGACACACCAAACTCCCCTGGTGTGCAGGGCCCCTGCTCTCAGTAGGCTACAGACCTATAGGGTGATCAGAGACCTACAAGGTGGTCACAAATCTATAGGGTGATCACAGAGCTGTAGGATGATCGCAGATCTGCAGGGTAATCACATATGTATAAGGTGATCACAAAACTGCAGGGTGATCACAGATCTAAGGGGTGATCTGCAGGATGATCACAAAATTTATAGGCTAATCACAAATCTATAGGATGATTCTTTCATGAGGCTCATAAGCAGATTTGTCATAAATTTGTTTCCCCTTCTACTCCAAGATTCCTTAGCCATAATCACTGCACAACTTCCCCCTCATAAAAAGATTTACAAGCTGTGCTGTTCTCTTTTATGTTCTTGAAATATTTCCTCAAACTTTCTCCACTGCTCTCTCAAGCTGCTCTTTGCATTCCTTCTCCTGCATTACCAGGCTTGATCAATAACCACTTATCCAGTTAGAAATTGTGTTTTACAAAAATCTTGGCCTTTTCTAATGAAACCTTTGGACAATGCTGAGGTCAGTATAATCCTCCCCTTTCTGAACATTCTCATATCTGCTGCTGAATAGGAAGTGGATGATCTTACAGAAAAAATTTAAGAGTCATGATTTAATGAATGCTGGCTGACTTTCCCTGGCTAAAATGGAGAGGAAAGGGTGCCGAAGGTAATAACATCCGGCTGAACCTTTAAGAGAGTTTCAGATCCTTAAACACTGACTTTGTGAGATCTTCTAGAACAGAGTCTTCCACGCAGAGGGTCCCTGTGAGAAGAAGTCTGATCAGTCCCTGTGCCACATTAGAATTCCATTTGAGAAGAGAGCTCTGCAAGAAAGGACACGAAGACTTCCTTTGCAAATTCATGACAACTCTGAAAGGGCATTGCCTCTGCAGCCACACTGTCCATTGGAGAGCACAGGGAAGGCCCGAGTCCTGCCTGGAAGTGGCAGAAGAAGTGCCAGGAACCTCATGTCCATTCTATGGAAAGAAGGATAGATCAGCATTCCATCTTACGGTGGTGTGTTCAGCCAGAGTGGGCAGAATGCAGATTGCTTAGTTCATGAAGAGTGTGAAGGGCACCTTAATGTGGGAGCCCAGAGGAATAAACCCTTCACGAGAGTGTCCCCAGATGGACAAGCCTCATGCTTCAAACTTCTCAGCCTGCACTGCAAGTTTCTTCTCTTCCTCCAAAGCTGAGCCCTGGACAGGACCCTGAATGCTACTCCTTCTTGGGATGCTTACTGGAACCTTTCCTGAGCTTCCCAAAAACACCCACCTACTCAGCCAGCCCCAGCTCCACCCCACGCTGCAAGCACTGAAACAGCTCCACTGTATATACAAAACATCTAATGGAATGTAATTACCATCTGCTGCTTTCCAAGGCAGCACATCCCAATTACCAATTGGGAAATAATTACAGCCCACAAGTCTCCATCACAAGGGTCTCAGCTTCCCTCCCGGAGCTGCACAACTTCCCAGTTCTTCACGGAGAGTAGCCCTGCTGCAGGTGCTGGCACATCTCTCACCTTTCTTGGGTTGCTGAAATGCCACAAATATCAGGAAAGTATTTGCTGGAAATAATAGTTACACCATAAGCAGTGATATCCGTTCCCTGAGGGGTCAACCTGTGTCAGCCAGAGGCATTTCAGGAGCATTGGATATTACTTACCCCCTAAGCAAGGATTTCAGGAAGGCAGGGAGGAACAACCCTACTTCAGTTTGCTGATTTCAGGGATTGTAATGCCTGTTTAAAGAAATGAAGCAAAGAAAGGAAACAAGTTACTTGCAACAGGGTCCTCCAGAGCTTGAGCTCCACAACACCAGTGACAGTAGCAAGTTGTCTGTATGAAAGACTCATGTGTGCACATCTGCCCACATGAAATAACAAGTTGAGACCTGGCCAGATCAGAGGGCTGGGAATCACCTACGATGGAAACTTCAAGAAGGGAAGTACTGGATTCTGCCCCTGGGATGGGGCAGCCCAGGATGGATGGACAGACTGAGAATTAGATGCTGAAAAGCAGTGCAAGGAAAGGCTGCTGGGGGTCCTGATCGGGGGCCAGTTGGCCACGAGTCAGCAGTGCCCTGGAGCCAGGAGGGACATCCCTGCCCTGGGGGGCATCAGGACCAGCAGGGCCGGCAGGGAGAGGGAGGGGATTGTCCCACTCTGCTCTGCACTGGGGCGGCCTCACCTGCAATAGGGGGGCAGGTTGGGGGGACACAATGGAAGGGAGAGATTGAGCCATTGCAGAGTGTCCAAAGGAGGGACACAGAGATGGGTCAGGGCCTGGAGGGGAAGTGTGTGAGGACACTGAGGGCACTTGGGGTGTTCAGCTGGAGAAGAGGAGACTGAGGGGAGAGCTCATTGCAGGGACAACTTCGTGGGGAGGGGCAGAGGAGGGGCAGGCACTGATCTCTGCTCTGTGGGGACCAGGGACAGCACCCAGGGAATGGCTGGAGTTGTGTCAGGGCAGGTTTATGTGGGATCTCAGCAAAAGGTTATTCCTCCTGAGGGTGGTTGGGCACTGACCAGGCTCCCCAGGGCAGTGGGCACAGCCCCAAGGCTGCCAGAGCTCCAGGAGGGTTTGGATGATGCTCTGGGGCACAGGGGGTGACTCTCGGGGATGGGCCTGTGCAGGGCTGAGGGTTGGACTGGCCTTGTGGGTCCTTCAACTCAGCGTATTCTGGGATTATGTGCAATGGACTCTGGCTTTGCTTTGTCTTTGCCTCACCCTTCCCTCAGCCTGGCAGCAAAGGGCACACTGTGGTGCTTCCCTCCCTGCCTGCCAGGCATGCTGGGTGTGCAGGGACACTGACCTGCAGCTCCAGCCACGCAGAACCTCAGTCAGCTGAGACATCGCATCCCACAGAAAGGATTTCATTGTACCAGAGCCTTCCCAGTCACAGCCTATGCATCCAAAGGAGGTGGAGGAGCAGCTTCTGATCTGTGCATTGATAACAGAATGATGAGCCAGGCCTGACTGAGGTTTTCACTCTGATCTCAGTCTAAGGACTTCATTACCCACAGTTAAGTATGAAAATATCTTAGTTACTTGTCCAGGGATTTTTAACTCTCTGAGACTTCTGGGCTTCTCCTACGTGTCCCTATTAGAAAGCCCAGATTCCCTGTGAGGCTGGGAAGACCTTCACAGGGAATGGCTGCAACAGGGAGAAGTTTTGCAATACAAAATCCATTTCTACTCGATGCACAAGTTCCACTCTTCCAGTCCCAGGCTCTCAAGGTTGTTTCTTGGATGTACTGTCTGGAGACACATGTCCCCTGTAAATCTGTGAGCTTTGAAAAGTATCTTTAGACTGTGACTGAATAACTTGTCATTTGCCACATGGTTTAGAGGTGGAATTCAGTTTCATTGCCAGAGTTAAACCCTATCTCTCCCCGGAATGAAACAAATCCTATCAAAAGTCCTCAGAATGCAGGATTTCCGTAGACTGTGATAATGCCTTTTACAAGAAGCTGCTTTTTTTCCCTGTAGGTTATGGTGTGTTGGTACTTTTTTGTCTTGTTATGTATTTCCTTCAATGTATAGACCTTGTACCATACAGAATGCAATGGAATAGGCTGTACCTTGACCCAAATCCTAATGCTAATGATGTGGGTGAATTATTACACGGAGAACTGGACACTGAGTTGAGGTTGGCACTGGGGAAAAGCTTTGGAAAATCAAACAATCTGAGAACTTCAGGAAGTTTATCTAAAGCAGTAAAGGCAAGGCAGTGGTGATGGATTAAAGCCACATTGGTGTCCAGAAGAATTGTAGCACTGGAATGGAGACACTGGACACATATTGCTCTTGAGGGACAGCTCTTCAAGGTCATATACACACTGAGATAGTGAGAAAAAAGAGACAGGATGAAAAATGTAACATGGAGATGTCAGAAAGAAATGACTGTTCAAGAAAGCCAAAATTTGCAGAAATAAAGTGTTTGGGAGATTTTGGAGGCCATGTAGAAGAGGAAGAGGCCAGAAGGTGATAAAGAAGTGTGCAGGCTGTGAGGATTATACAAGTAGGCTGGAAATGTGATGGACTGATGAGGAAAGCAAGGAGGCAATGGAAGTGTGTCAGGACCATCCCAAATCTCGGGCAGAAGGGTGAAAGGGCTTCTACAGGAGGAGTGTTCACAATGAGCTGAAGATTTGCACGACTGGAGCTGGAAATGGGTAAACTCACCAAAACTGGTGTCAGTGCAAGAATTTTGTTTCTGGGGGATATTGATTCCCTAGATTACAGTTCACAGAACAAAAACATCTCTGGTGGCTTGGACCTGATATCACATGAGTTTGTTTTCCCAACAGCCCATAAGCAAGAGGCAAAACTACAGTGAGTCATTGCAAAATGCACGTTGGACACACTGACCTTGGGTGGGATGAGCATAAAAGGCTTCAACTAGAATTAAATAATAGGGCAATTGGTCGGATGGATCTCAGGGAAGGGTTTAGTAAGGCCTGAGGAGCTCTGGACTTCAGTTCAGAAAAAGCATCTCAAATTCCAGGTGTAAAACTCTTAGGAGTCTGTATCCAAGATTTTCAGGGATCACTGCAATTAACTGAGTTTAGAAATATTAGGAATAAGCAGAGCCTGCAAGGAAGGAGAGCAACCTATCCCTTCAGCAGTGCAACCAAAAATGTGTGGTTTCTTACAGATGTGTTGTGATTCCTGCACTACATTTACCCTCAAAAAAAAACACAAAACAGCATCAGAGACCCCAACTTCAAAACATTAAACTCTCACATACCACTCATGTCATTCCCCACAAGCCGTGGGGAGCCTGGAGGCATCACAGGCTCTTGCAGGCAGAGCTGGAGGCATGTGCTGACTGACAGGGAGGCAGCTGTCAAAAGGAAGGGCTAATGGCTCAGAAATGCTTCTCTTCCCTCAGTGGAACTACTAATTTGTAACTCTCTCATCTACTCAGCTGCCAATTTCTGAAAATGCTCACAGAATCTTAATTATCACAGGTGCTTCCACTATCCTGTCAGGTGTAGTGGAAATTTGCCATTGGGTTTAGAAGTTATTGTGGGAGAAGAAAGTAGGGAATGAAAATATTTTTTGGGTTTTTTTTTGTTTTTTCCTTATGAAACCAAACTAAAAGAGATTGATCAGCGAAATGGTGCATCTTAGAAGTCAAGAAGTGTAGTGATGAAGGAAGAACTGCCCAGTGTCACAGTGAGTTACATGTTAAACCAAAGAGAAAAAGACCCTTGGTTATGTAAATGGAGTGAGGATGAGACAAGAGTAAATGAGACTACTGTGAGATGAGAGGGAGTTAAATTAAAGCCAGGCTCAGTCTGACTCCTAAAGAAATATCTTCCATTTTTAATGATCAGGAGATTGACCTGGATATCAGAAACACAGGGAAAGAGAAAGACTTATCAAGGAGAGGTAAATTTCCAGGACCTGGTGCCCAATCCTGGGAGGCACCAGCTACTCCAGCCCAGGTCCTGGGATGAGCAGCAGCACTGTGGGGCTGTGGGTGACCCTCCCACATGAAGCTGATTGCTGCAGCATTGGAGAATGGCCATTTATTGTGGGGTGCCCCCAGCCACAGCTCTGAGCTGGGTCTCTTCAGAAAAACAGCCTTCAAACCAGCTAAACTGAGTTTTTTTTTGAGGAGCAGCTCGGACTGGTTGGTCTGTTCAGCCAGACCTGACTAAAGGGACACCTAAGGGACCCTTCCAGGCTGTGGTGTTGCCACAGCTGGGCTCTCTCTGCCAGTTTGTTTCTAGCAGTCCGTGATGCCCCATCTGCCAGAAAATCCTGCAGGGATTTTTTTTAAACCCTGAGAGGTTTGATCTTGCCTCCTGATCCCGAGTGCCATAACCCAGGTGGAAGCACATCCCACTCTCCCTGGGATAAAACATCCATCATGGTAAGAGAGTCCTCATTTGGAAGGGCAAACAATAGAATTTGGAGTCTGGAGGTTGAACTCAGCTTGATTACAGCTTTGAAATATAGTTTGAAGGCAGAAGTAATTAAAGGTCTGGCTATAAGTGGGAAATAGGCCAGAATGAAGCGTGGCTTTATCTAAAAGAGATTGTGGCAGCTAATCTGATATGTTCCCCTGATAAAGTAATGGAGTTTGTAGACAAAGGGAACATGGTAGATCCCATCTCTGTGGGCTGTGACAAGGCATTGGATCCAGTGTCACTGGAGGAACTCATTAGTGGTGCTGAGCAGAATGAGGATTACAGAAGAATTAGAAGGGGAAGGAGGAACTGCACAAAGACAAGACAGAAACCATCCTGTGTTAAAGGGATGAGTCAGGCTGGAAGGAGTTTGCCAGAGCTCCTAAAGGCTTGGGCGTAAGGCCAATGTTATTTAATATCTTTATGGAAAATCTCAATAAATGTATGCATGTGCTAATAACTCATGGCTGGGGAGCACTGTAAGTAAATACAGCCCAAACCTGAGTACTGGGTCAAATATCAGACAATCTTGAGGACTAGACATAGCAAAGTGTGGAGAAACATTCTTCCAAAGAAAACTGGAGCAGAATAGGATTGTAGGGGTGCCTTGGTGACCCAGGAGTGTCCCTGTGTCCAGGCCCTTCCTTGGGTATAAGTGCTTGGGTGTTTTCCACTGTGCCATTTAGGTGGTTACTGGAGAGCAACTTGTTTCTCAGCTTGGGGTTAAGCTTTGTGAACTCCATTGTTCGTTAGATATTATTTTCCCTTAATGAGCTCCCTATAGATATTTTCACGTTTATCAGCAAGTTAATTAGTTTTGTAGACCAGGATACCTTAGAGTTCTCATTTCCATGCAGTGAACAATCCCGCTCTCCACCTCATGGACATTTATTGACAAGTATGACAGGTATGACTTTAGTTTTGGCACACAAGCAGCTCAGGATCTAAAGTGTGGAGGGAGAAAACAAGAGTAAAATTTGGTGCCCTGGACAGCCATGTGGCTGATTGGCTCTGACACAACCGTTTTGCCTGAAGCACCAGCAGGTTTTGACAGGAATAATGGAGCACACCTTGTGCCTGATGCCCACCTTGTCCCCCAGCACAGAGCACTGAATGGCACGGCAAGTCCTGCCTTGAACACCTCCAGGGATGGGGACTCCAAACTTCCTGGCAAAGGAGAAAGTTTCATGGAGCTACACAAACCCCAGAAATATCAATTGCATGGTCAAGACTATCAGAAACACTTTATTCCCTTTTTTTAACACTCTGTGAAAGACAACTTCTTGTTGATTCAAATTCCTGCACTCCTGGAGACTGAAACCCAACCAAACCACCTGGCGTTTGTTCAGCCCTCACCAGTTCAGACTCTCAGTTCCAGAGACAGAGAAGNATGAGGATTACAGAAGAATTAGAAGGGGAAGGAGGAACTGCACAAAGACAAGACAGAAACCATCCTGTGTTAAAGGGATGAGTCAGGCTGGAAGGAGTTTGCCAGAGCTCCTAAAGGCTTGGGCGTAAGGCCAATGTTATTTAATATCTTTATGGAAAATCTCAATAAATGTATGCATGTGCTAATAACTCATGGCTGGGGAGCACTGTAAGTAAATACAGCCCAAACCTGAGTACTGGGTCAAATATCAGACAATCTTGAGGACTAGACATAGCAAAGTGTGGAGAAACATTCTTCCAAAGAAAACTGGAGCAGAATAGGATTGTAGGGGTGCCTTGGTGACCCAGGAGTGTCCCTGTGTCCAGGCCCTTCCTTGGGTATAAGTGCTTGGGTGTTTTCCACTGTGCCATTTAGGTGGTTACTGGAGAGCAACTTGTTTCTCAGCTTGGGGTTAAGCTTTGTGAACTCCATTGTTCGTTAGATATTATTTTCCCTTAATGAGCTCCCTATAGATATTTTCACGTTTATCAGCAAGTTAATTAGTTTTGTAGACCAGGATACCTTAGAGTTCTCATTTCCATGCAGTGAACAATCCCGCTCTCCACCTCATGGACATTTATTGACAAGTATGACAGGTATGACTTTAGTTTTGGCACACAAGCAGCTCAGGATCTAAAGTGTGGAGGGAGAAAACAAGAGTAAAATTTGGTGCCCTGGACAGCCATGTGGCTGATTGGCTCTGACACAACCGTTTTGCCTGAAGCACCAGCAGGTTTTGACAGGAATAATGGAGCCCACCTCGTGCCTGATGCCCACCTTGTCCCCCAGCACAGAGCACTGAATGGCACGGCAAGTCCTGCCTTGAACACCTCCAGGGATGGGGACTCCAAACTTCCTGGCAAAGGAGAAAGTTTCATGGAGCTACACAAACCCCAGAAATATCAATTGCATGGTCAAGACTATCAGAAACACTTTATTCCCTTTTTTTAACACTCTGTGAAAGACAACTTCTTGTTGATTCAAATTCCTGCACTCCTGGAGACTGAAACCCAACCAAACCACCTGGCGTTTGTTCAGCCCTCACCAGTTCAGACTCTCAGTTCCAGAGACAGAGAAGCAGATTTCTAGAAAGGGAAAACTCAGCTGAAGATGTATCAGAACGAAGAGATTTTTGTTCACTAAACTTCCAAGCTCTGAACCAGACTCTCCTTCCTCCCTTGTCCATGGATGTTCAGGATTGGAGGTGGCAGCTACTAGAGGAATTACCTGAAGTTCTCATTTTCCCTCTGAACACAGAAGAACAAGTGTTTGCTCTCTGCAGCAACAACTCGTGTTTCTCCTTCCCCCTCCCTCTTCCATGTTGTTTCACATGGAAACCAACACGTTTGTTTAAAGTATTTAATCCTAAACAGCTCATGAAATCTGTGCGATTTGGTGTCCTGTAACTTCCTCTCTTCTACAGGCCCTTATACTTGAGGAAAAAAATACCCTCTGGAATGTTGCATGTGGTGGAAATTCCAAATTTAATCCTCACATATCACAGGTTTAGAACTTTCATTCTGACTGGGCATCATGTAAGCAATGGGCCCTGGACAGTTGCACCCTGACTACATCTCAATGTGCCATTTGGACATACATGACCCTTTTTGTGGTCTATTTTGTGTACAAAAAGGCTCATTTCCTGGTCTGGAAAGATGTTTTCAGTAAACTCTACAGCTCCTGTGTCAGACACTGAGTTTGCATGGCCCCTTTTTGGGTTACATGGAGTCCTCTGGAGCAGAAAAACAACTGGAAGAGAATTCAGATGCCATTCCACAGAAATAAAATGGGACAGGTTGAAAAGGACCACAGTGGGGCATCTGGTCCCACCTCCTGCTCCAGCAGGGCCATCCCAGAGCACATGGCACAGGCTCGTGTCCAGAGGGCTCTGGAATATCCCCAGGGAGGAGACTCCAGCCCCTCTCTGGTCTCTGCTCAGGGCTGGGTCACTGCCCCACAAAGAAGTTCTTCCTCCTGTGCAGGTGGGACTTGCTGGGCATCAGTTCCTGCCCATCCCTCTTGTGCCATGGCTGGGACTCCCGAGCAGAGCCTGGTCCATGCTCTGCCCGCTCCCTGCAGGCACTGCCACACATGGGGAGTCCCCTCTCAGTGTGTCCTCTGGAGGCTGAACAGCCACGGCTCCCTCAGCCTTTGCTGCTCCCAGAGATGCTCCAGTCCCTTCAGCATCTCCACAGCCTGCACTGGCCCCACTGCAGGAGCTCCATGGCCCTGCTGTGCTGAGGGGCCAGAGCTGGACCCAGCCCTGCAGATGTGCCAGGGCTGGGCAGAGGGGCAGGAGCCCCTCCCTGACCTGCTGGCAGTGCTTTTCCTCATACACCCCAGGATCCAACTGGCCTTTTTGCCCCCAGGGTACACTGCTGGCTCAGGGCCAGCTTGTTGTCCCCCAGGACCCCCAGATCCTTCCCTGCAGAGCTGCTCTTCAGCAGGTCACCCCCAGTCTGTGCTGGTGCAGGGGATTATTCCTCCCCGGGTGCAGGACCTGCATCTCTGAGCTTATGAAGATCCAAGTACAGGTTGTCTGTACAGGAAGCATCAGGCCATATTCTGATGTGTGCATCTGGGACAATCCCTCCCGGCTCTGTTATGGCCACCAGAGAGAGAAAGGCATTTTTATGGCACAATTCACCACACTCATCTGAAAGAAAACTTCCCAGTTCTCCTCATGGATGCAAAGGAGCGTGAGGAGAGCAGGTCAGAGGAAGATAGATGTCTGCATCAGAGGTGTCAGAAAGCATGGGCTGGGAAGTCAGGGTTCATTTCACTCAAGTTCCAAGTCTCATGATGCTGAAAGAGCCTCTTGTTGGGAAAAGGTCAGCTCCTTTATTCCTCATTATTCATTATCTTTTCATATCTCTTTACCATCAGCTGTCGGAAAAGCTCTTATTGCAGCACGTTTAGTGGTGGAATGGATGAAGTTCTCTCTCTCCCCATGCTGTGACCTCTGTGGTGGCTGTGAATAAAACTAATGACAATAAATTATAGAGGTGTTGCTGGATATTGCCAGAGGAGTGACAAATATGATGGCAGTCAATGGAGCATGGTTAAAAGACACGAGGCAACTGTTGCCTACCAAGAGACACCCAAATGCATCGGTAAATAGAGGGAAGTGACAACCTGGTGCACTTGAGAGCTCCCTGTGCCTTTCAGCTGCAGCATCTCTGATGCTTCACCTCACAGGGCATCTCTTGCACAGCTGTGCTCTTTCCTCCCCTACTAAAAACACATCTGGACCTGGAGCTGCCAGTGACACCCAAACCCCCCCAACTCTCTGCCCTATGACACGTGCAGGATGCAGGTGTCTCCAGCTCTGTTCTTCTGACAGGTTGTAATTAATTGTCTGTATCACAAGATCAGTGAGACAACCTGGCAGGTTGAGCAGAGCCCTAAACCCCCTGCAGGGGATTATAGATATCTGGTTTTAGCTTTGCTGTTGACCCTCTTGTGAGCTGCCTGAGCCCTGTTCCTTCCCCAAGTCTTGCTAATGGGTGGCTCAGCTCATATCTCTGTTGGCTGCTCCCTTCTCAGGTCTTAAATCAGGAGCAGGGAGCCCATGTAGTGCTGGCACAAATGACCACACCAAGTCAGTCCAAAGGTCTACCAAGTCCACACCTTTCAGCTGAGACCAAGGAAAGGTGAGCACACAGCACATCCTGGATGCAAGGTACACAGAGCTCCAGCTCCTCCAGCCACACCTGACCACGGGGGGCTTTCTGCTCACCTCCCCTTTGGCAGCTCAGCCAGCCCCAGAGGACCAGCTCTCTCCAGGCCCAGCCACCTTCTCAGCACAGCATTTTCTGAGTGCCCTGAGCTCCACCTGCTGCTCTGACTTCTTTACCTCAGTTATTCACCAGGCCATGGTTCTCCAGTCTCTCACACTGGGATGTACAAATGCACTGGTTCCCTTCCAGCACATTCCAGCACCTCCTTACTGTCTCAGTCACCTGGATAACATGACACAGACCTGATGCTTGTCCAGCATTGAGCCACAAACCTGCCCCTCTGTTGCTCTCCTGCTGCCTGTGAACTGCTCCTGCTCTGTCCCATCCCACAAAAGAATCACAGAATATACTGAGTTGGAAGGACCATCGAGTCCAATCATCAGGCCCATCCCCAGGAGTCACATCCTGTGCCCCCGAGCATCATCCAAACACTCTGGGAGCTCTGGCAGCCTTGGGGCTGTGCCCAACCACCTTCTGGGGGAAGAACCTTTTCCATTGCTGCTTCCCTTCCTGACCAGGGCAATGTAAACTCCCACCTCCCCCCAAAACCTTGGTTCTAATATGAGGTACTTCCTGCTAAGGACCTGTGTGCCTCCAACGGCCCTTCTGTGACCCTGGAAACTCCTTTGTGCACAAGCCCTGCTCAGTACCTCTCCCTGAAACGCTCACTTTACTGTATCCATGGATTTGCTGTTCCTGACTCTCCCCTCCATAGCTCCCCTCTGCTCCAGCCTTCTCAAAGCCAAGAGCCCCTTCATGCCTGAGTCAAGCTGGGCCCCTACCAGCAGGTGTTAACCAAACCCAGGGTAAGCCAAACCCAGCCTAAAATGGCTGCAAACCTCCAACCCCTCATTCCCTCCTCCAAACATCCTCTCTGCAATCCTATGGTATCCTTTGCTCCTAAGCTCCCAATCCTGTCCACTCAGTGTGACAGGAATGTGCCTGTTGCTCCATTCCTGAGTCTGGACCATTTTTCTCATGGTCCAACCACACTGGAGACTTTGAGACACTGACCCGGCCAGCCCAGAGTACCTCACAGTCCAGGCTCCCTGTGCACCTTGGACTCTGGCAGTACTAAACAGCAAAACATCACCTTGGTTTTTGCTGTAAGACCTTTCAGTTGATCTCGGATGAAGAGCATTCATGCAGGATTTGGGCAGCCACTGTGGCTCACAAATAATGAATGAGCTCTGGCCAGGATTAATACAGCAAAGGCATGAAGTAAGATCATGTTGTTTTATAGATTCCAAGTTGTAGCCGACTTTTTCTACATAGAGGATCAGAATTATTGTGTCAAATACTCTGCAGACCAGAGAAAGAGCAGCTCTGTGGTGTAAACCATGTGCAGCTCTAGAGCTCACGTGCCTGGCTGCAGGGATGGAAAGTGTAGAGCAATGGGTGAGGATCGGCAAAGGCTGCACTTGCTGCCCAACCACAGCCCCGTGCCAGCCCTTCCTCATGTTGGCCCTTCAAAATGCAGCAGGAACACCAAGAGCCATCTCCTTGGGGGACTCAGAGCTCAGGGAATTCGCCTGACTTCTAGACGGCTGAACGTTCAGGAAGAGAATCCTGCACCAAGTGAATATCAACACTTAAAAACAACAGGGAAAGTGCAAAGTCGCTTCTTCCTTGCACTTCTTTTGGACAGCACATTCTTAAATGTCAACTGTCTGTGAGATAAATCAATTTTTTACCATTTTTCACAGAATCAATGGCAGATATTGATGCAGGAAGTTTCTGCCTGTCACAAAGGGTCTGGGATTTCCATAGCACAGGGATCTCCAAGATCTACAGCTCTGAGAGTACTGGGGAGGAAATCATGAGAAGGACCAGCACTTTTCCAGAGAGGCTAGTTCTGGTGGGTGCAGTCTGCAGGGAGCAGATTCCGTTTTGGGTAGCCCTGTC
This sequence comes from Campylorhamphus procurvoides, assembly GCA_013396655.1. Lineage (NCBI taxonomy): Eukaryota > Metazoa > Chordata > Aves > Passeriformes > Dendrocolaptidae > Campylorhamphus > Campylorhamphus procurvoides. The sequence goes on along the minus strand of WBMV01001055.1, from coordinate 166,928 downwards.
AGGACTGGTCTGAGCAGAAGAAAATTGTGCTCTGTGGCAAGAGAGTGTGTTGGCTGAGGGGGTGGATGGAGGATTTACAGCCACATCAAACTGCCTAGTAAATCTCTGTCTAATGTAAATGATTCCAAAGACATTTCTCCTGGGTATACAGTCTGGGAAAGCAAATGAGGCAATGATAAAAGTTTCCGTGAAAACAGCTACCTAGGAAGGTATGAGCATTGGCCAGAGACAAGAAAAACTCTTCCCAGAAGATAATTCACAACCAAAGGGGCTGCACTTGCAACTCAGAACCCAAATATAATGTCTACACATCCCACTTGTGCAGCCCTGTGATGTCCCTCTGAAGCAGTGCGAGGATGGGCAGCACACTGCCTGTCCATCACCTGGACACATGGAACACTCTGAGGGGCTCCCCACATTCACAAGGGATCCTGCAGGCAGGTGTGAGAGGAAAGTGTCTCTGTTCCATGGCAATCCCAGCTTAGCCCAGATCTGGGCTACAGCAGCATGGGACTGCTAGTAGATCAGCTGCTGTGCTCTTGCCTTGCCATGAGGTCCTTTAACACCTCTGCAAATCAGCTCAGTGCTCCTGCTCCTCCAGGGATTGTCTCCTCTGGGCTGAGCTCAGATCACTCCTGTCCTGGTGCCTGACCGAGCACCATGAACTTCCCATTAGTCACATGTTTGGGCTTCTCTGGGTCCAGCTGGGGTGGGAGGGATTTTGCCCCAGTGACAGAGATGCTGAGAACACTTCTGTCACTGACTCCCAGTCTTGGCAGGAGCAGCATGGGAAGACAATGTGTTTGGCTGCTAAAGACAAAAATAGGAATAACAGGGGGGGATTAGGAGCTTTCAGATGTCTTTTTGCTTTTTTACAGCACAGTTTCCCAGCAGTACCAACAGAGGCAAGAAATCCAGTCCGGCCCTGGTTCAAGTGAGGGTGAAGAGACTCCCCCTGACAGATGTTTGGTTTGTCAGGGCATGTACAAACTCCCTGCCTGTAGAGATGAGATAATCACAGGCTGCTGTGGGATTTGGGGAGCTCTGAGTGCATTCAATAAACACCAAGGACAGTAAATCTGGGATGCCAGAAAAAAGGCTCATGAGCATATCCTGTTCACTACGGATCCCACCCGAGGCTGAAGTGCCAAGTGCAGGCACCTACCTGATCTCTGAGCAAACTGAGATTATCCCGAGAGTTCAGTGGTCCTTAATATCCACTCTAGTAGGTCCTGGCAAACTCTGGATGTGTGAGGACCTCAGGTCGCTGTAACTCAAACCTCCAGCTTTAAGCCATGTGCCCCAGGCCCCTCGCTGCTCCATTAACATGGGGGTGCAGAGCCCAGCTCACAACCGCTCTCATTCAAGCAAGGCTTTCTCCAGCTCATTCTCCTCTGTGCACTGGTCTAACCACTAGTCTCGGACGGCTTAGGTTGGACTTTCTTAAGGAACGACCTACCTTTAAGTATACCCCAACTATGGGAAGGTTGAAGCATTTCCATCAGTAGAATTTACTGTTCTTTTTGTCTCTTCCACCTTCTTCCTCTAGCAGAACAACACTGCTGGAGTGTTGTGGCTGAGCAGCTTGAGGACTTCAGCACAGTGGTCATGAAATGCAGCTTAATCAGAGCCAGGGAGGGAGGGGCAGCTGTGGTGTGTGAGACACAGATCCTGGGGGAGAGCAGGTCACAACAGTGCCCTGTTCTGTGAATCTGAGGGACTGCAGACAAGGTAACACTCCTGGACAAGAGCCCACTCCTGAACAAGATCCCACTCCTGAACCAGGACAGGGAAAGCAGAAGGAAGGGTAAATAAAGCAGAGCAGCAGCATCTCCCATTCCAAAAAGCAGCAACCCAGAGGCTGCAATCGCTCATTGAACAGTATCTGCCATGCAAGGCAGACAATGAGGGTGATATTTACCTCTTGTAGGCTATACATACCCAGACATAAGCAAACATTTCTAATCAGTGATTATGGGGAAGATTATTTTCCTTGACATTATAAGTGATTGTTTGCTTACGCAGAGTTAATGAGCAAGACCACGGTGGAGGTGCTGGCCAAGGGTTCAGCCCCAGTACCCACATCAGTGCCCTGGTGNTAGACACCTCAAGGCCGAGTACTGATACTTTTAATTAGGGCCTCAGCCATGCAGTCTTTTATCTTCAGCTGCATATGGTGTCCATTCTAAGTTAGATACTTCACGGCCAGGTACTGATAGTTTTATGTTTGTAGCTAGTCAGGGCCTCAGCCATGCAGTGTATCTTTGCAAACTTTAGCAAAGGCCTTTACAATTATTTCTATTAACCCTTTCAGTTTTAGTTCCTTAAATCACTGGCACTGTGCTGAACTGAGTCACCAGCTTGGGAGGGCATCCCAGGCCCTCCAGCTCAACCTGCAGCTGCACCCTGCAGGTTTGTTTTGCCAGGATCACCGAGGCTCTGAGCAGAGTGGCAATGGCTCCATCTCAGGGAGCCGCCTTTGGTGGCCTCCTGGTGTCAGAGGCTGGTCCCGAGTTGGACACGGAGGCTCTGTCCATGCTCTGAGGTGAGCAGAGCATGGGGGCACATGGGGTGAAAGCTTGAGGGGAATTGAGCTTGGGATGAGTGCTGTCACTGGATGGAGGAGACCTTTGCCCAGACCATGTTCAACCCCTCCAGACTGTGAGGCCAAGGTGGAAATGCCCTCTTTTCTTGCAGGCTTGAGAGTGGGGACAGTGGGAACAGTGGATGTGTTGGGATCAGCCTTGTCACAGCCAGCTGGGGAGGGAGAGATGTTTCTCACTCCACCAGCCCTTTCCACTCCAGCAAACACCCCCCATCTCTCCACACACCCTGAGCCCTCCGGAGCTGTGCAACAGCACAGGGAAAGGGAATCCAAAGGGGCTGCCTGGATAAACTCCACCCCAGGCCAAGCAGTGCCCACAGCCTGCTGAGGGGGCAGGAGGAAGGGAGATGCAGAGCTGTAATGGTTTGTGACAGCTCCTGTCATACCACGGGGACTGACACAAACCAGCGAGCGCAGGGCATGTGGGAAAAAATACAGCAAAAAGAGCTGGGACCAAGCAGGGCTCGGGGAACTCCTGTGCCAGCAGCATCTCTGCTGATGTGTCTATGTTTTATTCAATATGCTTTTTTGTTTTAAAAGAAGGAAGCTGGAGGGAACTAGATAATGCCCTTTTCAGAGACATGGCAATATAATGTCTGAGCTCATCCCTCCTGACGTGCTGCTCCTGCTGTGGCCTGGATGGTGACCCAGCAAAGCATCTGGTGGGCTCAGAACTCATGAACTTTTGTGAGCTGCTGACATGCTGCTTGCTGAACTACCCATCCCCTCACCAGCTTGGACTGGGAGGTTGTTACTGCACAGGCCTTGGCACACTGAGCCGCGGCATTGCCTGGCTGCTTTTTGTGCTAATCCAGTAACTAATCCCAGTCCCACTTCACAGAGCAGGAAGTAGCACATCCCACAGACCTCCCCTCTCCTGGGAGAGAAGCGTCTGACTTCTAGACACGGATCTTCTCAATGGCATCACTGGCAAAACCGGCCAAGCTTAGATGTGACCACTGAGTAGAGTTTCAGAGAACAACTCAGGACTGTCAGCAACTGGGAGGACTTGTTCCTGACCCTTCCCACTGGGACCTTGCTGGTTGCATTCCATTTTGCAGCAAAGATTGTCAGCTGAGCAGGGGCTGACAGCTCATGGCATCAGGTCTGATATATTTCTGAGACACATCTCCTAATTTCTGACGTGTCCTCCAGGACAGTAAAGGTGTAGAGCTTTAATTTCCGCATTCAATATCCAAAATAAAACTGAGGTATCTCAGAGTGTGTTGAGATGAATAAATAGTGATAACTTATTAAATTAATAAGTTCATAATTGCCACCCAATATTGAAATGTATATTAAAATCGTAATACTGTAAAAATCAGCAATAGTCCCAAGTCCCTAAAATCAGACATGAGGAAGGAGACGCCCCTTTCCTTTGGCTGTGGAAGCTGGTGCTGACTGTGGGCAGGGCTGGGCACTTGAAGGGCCCCAGTGCCATTCTCCCATCTCCTCAGGTGCCTGGAGACATTCCAGTTTTCTCCCTGCAAGTCCTTCCCTGCCACTCATGGGTTTCATGCACACGGGGGGTGCTGGAAAATGAGACCCGACTACCTGATAATCGTGTTGTCTTGTCAGGGGACGTTTGCAAAGGGATATTCCCCCCTTCTCATGTTCTTCCTCCTGCCACTGGAACTCAGGGGGAACAGGGGCTCCAGAAAAGCACTGGCAGCTATTAGGCTGCTGGCAAAGCTGGGAGCAGCAGTAAAAAAAACCACGGAAACTTTATTCGCTCTATTTGTGCAGGTGGGGACTGGCAAGAGGTTCCCAAATCCCAGTGACTCACTGCTGGAGCCTTTCAGAGCAAATAAACCTGATCAAATTATTAATCTGCAGGAAAACTCAGTGACATTTTAAGCAAGAACAAGAAGCTGCAACGTCTGTGGATGCAGAGAGTGGGAGGTGATCCCAGGGACTCTTTGGGAATCATCTTCTTCCAGCCTGGGGGAGACACGCAGCAGTGCAGCCCATTTGTGGGGTTAACCTGTGGGAATGAGTTAGGCACTCAATGGGAGCAAGAGCCACTGTTCCATGGGAGAACTGTGTCCCAGGAGTGTCTCCCAGAGGTGTGTCCCAGGAGTGTGTGTCTCAGAATCCCTGACCCACAGGGCAATTCCTCCTCTCTGCCCCCAGCCTTGTCCCTGCTGCCCTGCAGGGCTGGCAGCTCAACTCAGCCCCCTGGCACTGTTTGGTAAAATCCTTAGGGAGGATGGCAAGTCTGGGGTTTTGGCACAGCTTGAGTGTTTTGAAGAGACCTGTCTGCACTGAGGTACTCATTCCTGGATGTCAGAGGTGTAGATATCCCTCCAACATCCCTTCTGAGAAAGATTTGGGAGGAGGAGAGAGAGATGAGATCAGATTTTCAATTAACTTCTCCTTATGGAAAAGGCAAAGCAATTATTTTGGCCCCTTGGAATTGAGCTCTGGCTCACCAGGGCAGGCCTTTCTTTTTGACAGCAGTGCCTGGGGCCTTTTCTGGGGGAGAAGGTGGTGAGGAGAGGGCTGTTCTCAGAGACTCCTGCCTCTCTCTCTGCCTCCTCCTCAGAACCTCCCTGCAGGCTGCCAGAGCACCCTCTTGGCTTTTGGGCTACAGTAGACAGCATAAAAATGTGGAATTTCTCTGTCTGGAGAGAAACTAGAAAACATCTGTGTTTGGTGCTCTGCAGCCCACCAGGACTGACCCCATGGCTGAGCTGAGGGAAGCAATCCCTGCTTTGCTTTGCCAAGGGCTCGGAGTTTCATGGATGGGAACAGCAGAGCAACGGGGGAACGTGTGACTGTCCCAGGAAAGGGACAGCCAAGTCAGATTTGACCATGAGGTGGTCTAAGCATGGTCAGTGCCTTGGTCTGTGTGGCCATTTTAAGACCACGATGTCACCTGTGAGAGGGGCTGAAGGGCCCCTGGCAGTGGTGGTAGTGCTGACCCAGGAGGGCCCACAGGGAGCAGGGCTGGCAGTGCCAGGGGAGCCCAGCCTGCAGGGGTGGCACAGAGCCTGCAGCTCAGGTAAAACCTGCACCAACCCTGAGCACAGAAACCACTGAGCAGATGGGGAGTGGCTCCCAGAGCCCAGATCCTGTGCCTGTCACAGATGTTGGCTCAGATCTGGGGCAGTCCCTTCCCTCCAGCGTGCTGACTGCACATTTCTATCCAAATGTTTACTGCTGTGTAATCCTTGCAAGAACTTTTCTGTCCATACCACGCCTGGTACTGCCAAGCCTGCTTTCCCCATGCCCAGAGACAGCAGGAGGCAGGGACCTGGCTGGTCTGTGTCCCAGGGCAGAGATGAGCTGGACACTGCTCTGCTGTGCACCTGCAGCTGCACTGGAACAAATCTGCACTGCAAAAGCCAGCAGAGGTGTGGAGAGCCTGGCCCAGGAGCCATGAAATGTGATCAGAGCTGAAATGTGACATTTTTGGCAGTAAATGACATCAGGGGAATGTGTTGTTGAGCTCTTGGAGAGCCACCAGTACAGCCTCACTTCTCTGAGCTTGTGGGGTTTCAGTGCCTAGTGAAATATATGCAGCTTCAGCCCTGCCTTCCACCCATTTTGCAAAAGTCCCGTGGACACCAGAACACGGGACTGACCCAGCTCTTGCAAAAACTTTGGTTGATCTGTGTCCCTAGTTCAGTTCTTCACACCCTGCCCCGGCGTGAGGGAGCAGGGAGGTGGTAGAAGGAAAAGGAGCTCCACCCCTCCAGGAACCAGAGCCCCATGACATCCCTGCTCCCGGCACTGGTTTTCCCAGGATAAATGGAGAGGTTGTTTGTCAAATCATTTACCACATTTACACAATGAATGGCAGGCATCATTTACCACAGCCTCAGCCCTTTATGTGCATTTCTCCAAGGATCTGCAGTTCTCCAGTGGAATTACTTTTAAAGCTGCAGATGGACATGATCTGAGTAAAGAAAGCAGAGTAAATATATTTGGTGCTAAAAAAGTACATTAGGGGAGGGGAGCTCATGTGTGGAACTGCATAATGGTCACAAGAAATGAGACTTTTCATTTGGTAGAATTTCCCCATCCTGATTTTGGAGAACTATATCTTTCTACAAAAGGAAATGCTCTATAAAAGAGTCTGGAAAAGGAACCTGCAGGAAGAAAGTAGTCTCCAATTCAGCTGTTCCTTGCAGAGGCTTGGCTGGCTCAGGTTCAGGACACTTTCTGACAATATCGTGTTGGTGTCATAAAACATGAGGTGTGAGGCCCTCAGGAACCTTCTGGAGGTGAGGGATAAGGGACAGTGGCTGCCAGCACTCTGATTTCCAAACGTTTTGCACAAGGAAAGCAGCTGGAATTACTGGCTCAGGCAGCATGAGCTTTCCAAGCTCTGGAATAAAGTTGGACCAGGTGAACAAAGCGTGGGAGAAGGTCTCAGAGGGACTGGACTGTGTGTGGTGGAGCTGAGGTTCTGTGACCAGTTGTGTGTCCATACATGGGTATGATCTACCTCAAGAAGGGGATGGTCCCCATGTTCTGGAGAGCAGGACTGAGACAGGAGAGTCCCATCCTGGCTGTTCTGAGGCATGTCCAGGAGTGTTGGAGAGCACTGAGTGTGAGCAGTGACAAGGAGATGTCCCCTCCCCTTACTGCTCACACCACACACCTCATGTCCTCCCGCAGGAACACTTTTGCACACTCATGGCCTTCATGACCTGCAATTGTTTGATCTTTGACCAAACCACTCTTTGCCTGAAGTAACCACCAAGTGTTTGGGTGTAAGGTTTCTGAATTTTTCTAAATGGTGCAGATTCTGGATAGGAATTTTAGCTGACACAAGGATGCTCCTCCCCAGCTACCCAGCAGTCAAGTCCCCTCTTCCAGAAGTGCCTCCCCAGGAAGTTTTGCAGCTCTTGGTGCACAGGGAGTCACCTTCCTCAAGGGACAAGCTTTGCATCTGGACTAAAGACCCTGCAGTGTGTCAGCACCATCTGGACAGCAACTTAGCACAGCATTTAAGGGGAAAGCAGATGGAGAGGAAAACAGGGAAAAGGGAGAAGAAAAAGTGCCTTCTCTGCATTGGAAAATGTCCTGCACTTTGTTATTGTATCCTGAACTTTGCTGTTTGGGGAATTTCTCCCCTTCCTCCTACCCGTTTCTCACTCTGAAAAACCGGTAAGGGATTTCCCCAAAGTTCTGGAGGCTTTTTGGAGTCATCAGGGAAGAAGAAGGATGTCCACACACCTGCAGCTTGTCTTGGCGAACACTTGGGCTCTCAGAGGAGAAGCAGCATGGGCTCACTGTGTCTGTCAGTGGACCTCGAGAGGAGTCCAGACCAGCACAGGGGAGGCATTTCTTGGGTAAATACCACTGCAGGTGTTTGTCCAGGAGGTTACTCCAGACAAAAGGTGCTTTTGCTTCAGTTTAACCCTGAACTTCCTGGTCTCTTATCAGGGCAGTGCTGGAGAGAGGGGCCTGCACAGGGTGGGACAAACCTCAGCTTTCCTCCAGAGGTGTATCTGTGATCTTGACTCTGAAGGCACAAGCCCTGAGCTTAGGGAAGTTTTGCTCCTGTAGCAGCTTCACAGTTGGACTAGAACTGCTGAAGTAAACCAGTCTCTGAGCCCACCACCCACCTTCAGTCTGAGGTGAACGTCCCTCACCTCTGAAAGGCGCAGTCGAATCGCAGTCACATAATTAATTGGATTGGAAAAGACGTTTGAGGTGATTGAGTCCAACCTTGGACCCAACACCACCTTGTCACCCAGACTATGGCACTGAGTGCCACATTCAGTCTCATCTTAAACATCTGCATGGATGGTGACTCCATCACCTCCCTGGACAGCCCATTCCTATGATCAATCATTCTTTCTGTGAAGAACTTCCCAATGTCCAACCCAAACCTCCTCTGGTACAGCTTAACACTGTCCTTTNCAGAATCCCTTCCCTGCTCCTGCTGCCCACACTCTTGCTGCTGCAGGCCAAGGTGCCCTTGATCTTCTTGGCCCCCTGGGCACACGCTGCCCATGTCCAGCTGCTCTCCATCAGTGCCCCCAGGGCCCTTTCTCTCCAGCCAGTCTGGCCTCCGCCTGGGTTGCTGAAGGGGCTTGTTGTGGCTGCTCTTGGTCTCACTGAACCCCATCCCAGTGGATTCAGCCCATCCCTCCAGCCTGTCCGGGTCCCTCTGCATAGCCCTCCAGCCCTCCAGCAGATCCACACTGCCCCCAGCTTGCTGGCAGCTGCACATTTGCTGAGGGTACACTCACCCCACTTCCACCTGCTCACCTGCCTTCATACCAGAAGTGGGGGCAGGGACTTGATCCAGCCTAAAACTCCATGAGGAAAACAAAGTACTGGAGAAAGCAAAGAGAATTTCCTGCAAGGTCATAAAAACACCAACAGATGCACCAGAGAGGGAGGAGGGTCGTGGAACTGAGGGCTGGGGAGGCAACAGGAGCAGCTTCTTCAGTACCACCATCCACTGACACCCAGTTAAATAGCACCACAGAACTGCTCTGCTTGGCCTTGGTGAGGTTAGTGCAGGAATAAAATGAAGTAAACAAAAAGAATAAAAAATAAAATAAAATAAAATAAAATAAAA